>KL267367.1:4024-42030 GCA_000699545.1 Podiceps cristatus
AGAGAGCAGTGGGGGAGAGATCAGAGAATTGTGTTTTTAAATGTCAGTATAAAACTTCCCATATTGTCCAGTTGCCTGTGTCTCTGGTTCCTAAGTCACTTCCATCCACATGCTGAAGGGTACCTCAGCACTACGCTGCTCAGTATCATAGCATTTGATACTGAAAAACTTCACGTTGTGGTGAAATCCGTAGCCCAGAGTTTGGCTGGGGAGAGAAAGGTACCTGTGACAGCTCCAAGGTCTTGTATGCGGCACATCCTTCCCTTCCCCATTTCAGGTGTTTGAGTTACGGATGTGGAAACAAATCCACAACACACCTCTGAAAAATTCTTTGACAAATCACTGTTAACTTCATGTACAGGGCAGCATGGTCCGCAGCATAGGTAGTATAGCAGAGAGGAAATTGTGCTAAACTGGCATCTCATTTTTGCACTGGGGAAAGCACCTAGTTCTGCTGTAGGAGCACTGTTCACCTACTCAGTATATCCTTATGCTGCCAGACAGCAGTGGTGGTGAGCGTGCCATCAGGCCCCACATGTTGTTCTGGCAGCTATGCATGGACTAGTGACTGCTGCTCTCCTGCAACTGTATTTTATATCTTCTGTGAGCATTGGGAAGACTGTTGGTGTTTCACTGTAATTTCTGTCCTGGTAATTGTCAAGCTGAGATGGGGGGTTTCACAGGGTTGGAAGCCTCTCTTGCCAGTGTGGATTTTTTAAATTCTCCTGCTATTTTATTTTAGGTGTTTGAGGCATCAGGGAGAAGGGGCAACAGGAGTGGAAAACACAGGGCTGTAAGGATCTGGAGAGTGATCAGGTTCTGCCTTTTCACACACTAGCTCTGGAATCCAGAGCCCTATCCGGGAATCAGCACTTCTGCACCTTTCTTCCCTCATACCCAGCCTGAGCACACAGGGGACCAATCTCACGGACAGTTCCAACATGCTTTCATTTCTGTCTGAAAGCAAAGGCATAAAAACCTAGTCTGCAGTCACAGTCCACCTGAAGTGATCTCTGACTGGGGTCAGAGAGGGGACAAACCCAGTACCACTTAATAATTTAGAATGCAACTATCTGCTTTAGGAGTTCCATAGTTGCAGCAATTTAACTGAAATCTGTTTAAGAGTGGATTTACTTGATCAGTCCAAAACCCTTCTCATTGCAGTGGCCTGGCTGATGGATTGGAGATAGGGTCCTCCACGTTGACTTAATGCAGTATAAACCAAGTTGGTAGTGATTCAAGATAGCTGATACCTGTGTTGCTAACTTGATGTTAAATCAGGGCTTAGTAACTGTTGCAATTTAAGTGTATACTAGCAAGTCTTGTCCTGGTGCTACACCAGGATGTAATTGTGGCCAGCCATGGAGGTGCTCAACTACTCTCAGAATCAGCTGTTCAGTGAGGACAGGTTCCCTGCCCTGATGACATACTGCTCCGGTGACTTCCCCTGTGAAGTCAAGTGAAGTCTGACAGTTGATCTTGTGGCTTTCTAAAGTTTATAGGAATTTGAAACATGCATGCTTCATTTTTAAGTGAAAAAAGTGCAGCTGAATGTGCTGTGCAGTGAGCTCCTTGCTCA
The DNA here is from genome assembly GCA_000699545.1 of Podiceps cristatus. Lineage (NCBI taxonomy): Eukaryota > Metazoa > Chordata > Aves > Podicipediformes > Podicipedidae > Podiceps > Podiceps cristatus. The sequence continues at coordinate 5,604 of KL267367.1, forward strand.
GAATACATGCTCTGCTAGAGCCAGAGTGCAGTTCCTACACTGTATGCTCTGAATCTCTAAAGGACAAGACAACAGTTGAGTAATCTTTTCTTGGGTTTAGCAACATGATGATAAAACTAAAGGAATGTTAGATGCCAAAGAATGAGTCAAGATTGCAATGATCATTTTTTTTAGTCATGACAAGATAGAAGTTAAAGCAACAAATTGGGATGCTCAATAATGGGCTGAATGCCCTCAGAGAAGATAGAAAGCTGAGATATAACACTCTGTGATCCTCCCCTCACCCTCTAGTCCTACACATATACTGAAGGGGCCTCCATCTCTTTTCAAAACTTACTGAGCTGTGGGCTCACTGTACTCAGAGCTGCTGTTGATGTCCCCCTGAGCAGGAGCTTAGTTTCTCCTTGGATGGATGTGCAGTGCCTAAGAGAATTGAATCCTCTTCCTTGGAAAGTTGCCATGAAGTACAACTGCAATACAACTAAGCATATTAATAATCATTAAAATAAGAATTGGTGCTATAAATGTAGTGGTGGTGTTATGCAATGAATGATAAGAACAGCAGTATTGGTAATGGCAGCCATGAGATGCAGACACAATTGCTTACTGTGCTTACTGCAGCAACCTTTCCTGCAAAGTACGCAAAATGCCCTTGCGTATTTAAATGAATGTGATTGTTCTTAGGTTTGTTGTGTTTAGTGTCCATTAGTAAAAATGACTTTCAGTGAACACTAGTGGAAGTAATTATGAAAAGGTAAATTCAAGACTGATTTACAGAACTACTGAAAGTAGTTTTACAATTTTATAACTAGGCAGTGTGTGTAAAAACTTCAAATTGCAATGTGTGTGTTACAAGCAGGAAACTTGAGCACTTCAGTGTTTAATTATAAAACAGAAGGGATGGAAACTGTGCTGCATGGTATAAGTAATGCATCCAAGCAACTTACAATTTGCAACCAAGAATAACTCACTAAAGAGTATTTGAATTTAAAAAAAAAAAAAAAAAAAGGCAACAAAAGGAGAGAAGTTCTCTGTGGCTGTATCAGACTCTCATTCTGAACTGTTGCGTGTCTCCCTGGTCCCCACTCAGTCTGCTACGTGCCCTTAGTGTCGTGCTTGCAAAGAGAAGGGGGAGTGCAAGAGCAGGGTAGTCAGAGATTTTGATCTTCGTGAAGCTTTTAGTATGATGTGGCTGTACAGACCTGAGTATAGTGGGCCTGGCTAGGAAGGATTCTTGGAGCTTTTTTTGTGAGCATGTTGTTATCATGGCAGAATCCTGGTATTTTTATTGTTCTTGTCCTGTAACTGTTTTGCCTCAGGGTGTTGATTACAGATCTACCAATGCTTAGACCCTGCCATTTTTGTGTGTGTGCTGTCATGCCTCATTCATGTATTTTTGCAGGATATGCAATGTGTTTAATTTTATTTAGTATATTGAATGCAGGGCGGCCACAGCAGAAGGTGCATTGAGTGTAACAACCCCTGCTTCTGGGAGCCAGGCAACCCAGGTGCAAGTCAAGATCCTCCAGGCAGAAGGCTCTGTGCAGCTGTAGTGCTGCGGTTTGAGTGCTCAACGGTTATATACACAGATGCCTTTGGGTATGAGGGTCTGCATGTGGCCAAGAGGTGCCTCCCGGTTCTGCCGTCTCCCTACTGGTGACATTGTTCTTCACCATGTGTGTGAAGGCCACTGTTAGTGCTCCAGCTGTGTCACTCTGGGGCTGGGACAGTAGCCCTCCTGCACAGGGGGAAATGAGGCAATTGTGCCTTTTGCTAAAGATCATGCGGCACTCCTGAGCAAGACCTGGGCCTGGGAAGCAGCTCTTCTGACACCAGTTTGAGAGCTGTAGTTACAAGACTCTTATCCTTATTCTTATCCTCTTATCTCTTATTTTTTTTTTGCTTCCTTTCATTCTTTTTTTATTTTTTTTATTTTTTTTTTTTATTTTTTCCTCTCCCAGTTTTAAGGTGATCTGTGGGGGAAAAAAATCCCTCCACCTTCTGCTTATGTTTAAAATAGGGCTCACAGAGGCTCAGAAATATTGCAATATCCTTTATAGGCAACTTGGCAGATGATTGTGGTTCTGATCCAGAGACATCTTGAGCCCTGGAGCCAATTCAGTTACCTTTGGGATTGTGATTTGATATCATCACAACTGCTACAAAATACTTTACTGGCTGTGCAACCCAAAACTTACTTTTTGTTCTTCATCTGTTAAAGGTTAATCTGTGCCCATGTTGTGGTTTGACCGCAGCCAACAACTAAGCCCCACACAGCCACTTGTTCACTTCCCCAGTGGGATGGGGGAGAGAATCGGAAGGGTAAAAGTGAGAAAACTTTTGGATTAAGATAAAGGCAGTTTAACAGGGAAAGCAAAAGCCACACACACAAGCAAAGCAAGGAATTCATTCACCACTTCCCATGGGCAGGTGTGCAGCCATCCCCAGGAAAGCAGGGCTCCATCATGTGTAATTGTGACTTGGGAAGACGAATACTGTCACTCTGAACATCCCCTCCTTTTTTCTTCTCCGCCCAGCTCTATATGCTGAGTGTGACGCCATATGGTGTGGAATATCCCTTGGTCAGTTGGGCTCAGCTGTCCCGGCTGTGTCCCCTCCCAGCTCCTTGTGCCCCCCAGCCTCCTCCTGAGTGGGGTGGGGAGCAGAAAAGACCCTGGCTCTGTGTAAGCCCCGCTCAGCAGTAATGAAAACATCCCTGGGTTACCAACACTATTTTCAGCACAAATCCAAAACACAGCCCTGAGCTAGCTGCTGTGAAGAAAATTAACTCTACCCCAACAAAAACCAGCACAGCCCAGCAGGGCAAACGTGAGCATTCAGGCATGGCATCAGCTTTGGAAAATATTTGTGATTTTTCCCCTAAAATACCAACTGTTATTAAAAATGGAGAAAACCAGTGAGGCATAAGGAAGGAGATACAGTTATTGCATCTATGTCCACATACACACTTAAATTTTGTTAGTATTTACATTTTCCAGAGCTCCCTTTATTACCAGGAGCCCTTGTAATAACATTCTCTTGACCCATAAAATGCCTTTCTGCAGTATCCAAATGAGCAGGAGAAATACCAAAACAAACTCTTCTTCCTCGTATCAGTGAAGGACTGCTGGAGTTAGAAGTATTTTTGAGGTCTGTTGGAATGAAGTACTATGGAAAAACTAATTCCTGGAACAGATTAGCTGCTTTCTGTAACCAAATATGAATTTGATCTGTGTATATATGTGTATATAATCATACATAATACAGAAAAGTAGACTTCAAATTCATCATGTTAGGGGTAAAAAGGAGTGTACCTTCTTTCACGCATCCAGAATTTCACTCTGTTAAAACCCAGTGTTTCGGACTCTTTTTTTTTTTTTATTATTATTATGGCTTTCTACATCTGTCAAAGGGGAGACATTTATTTCTATCTTGTCAGGCAAAAATGTGATTTAGGTGTTCTGTAATACTGTTACTGAAGTAAAATTGATAAAATAATTTAAAAAATACTCTGGAATTGACTGTTGACTTGAAAAGCCTTAAGCTAGGCTTGTAGTGAAGGGTAGTCCCAGATATGAGCTTCTGCTTTACACCTGTAGTTCCATTTGTATAGTTTACTAAATGTAATGAGGGGCCCGAACTGCTCATATGCATTCTAGCAAAGTAGTGTTATCACCTTTGGATTCAATTTGTGTTACAGTGCTAATATACTTCCTTGCAGTTATGCTCCTTTTCCTCTTAAAACCAGGGAAAGAAATAGTTGTATAATAAACTACACCATGGGAAAGTGTGTGATAGAGATTAAAAAACCTTTTGGGGATTTACAGCCCTGAGTGTTTATGAGAACTGAACTGAGAGCATGTTCATTTCCCAGCAACGCTGCTTGCAGAGATCATCATCAGCAGGGAGTCTCTGTGGGTGAGGCAGAGCAGGACGTCGGTCGGGTGGGGAGCAGGGGCACTCAGCCCCTGCAAGAAGCTGTAGCTGCTGGCCACGCCTGAAATGCTGACTTGCCAGGCTGCGGCTGGCGGACCCGCTAACAGCAGAAAGACAGCAGCACTCCATCTCTGTGCAGGTTTGCTGTAGGAAGGTTAAGCCCATGGATTGGACTAATCCTTGCAATATTAAAAGCCCCAGTCTTGCAGTGTCTGTGGGGGAAGGGTCCATCAGACTTATCAGAAACCTGCTGCGGTGGTCTGTCTCGCCAGCCCCCTGCTGCCTGCCCTCCAGCTTTTCTGCTTGTCCCTGGCTCCTGGTTTCTCAGGCTCATCACCACCTTTTGCTTTTGGTAAATGCTGCCCATAGCAGAAATTGGCCTTGGGTCTGAGGCCTTTGGCTGCTTAGTAGCATTAAGTCTTTCACTGATCCATGTCATTCAAAACTGACTGCAGCCTGTCTGCTCTGGCCATCCTGGCTGACACTGGTGGTTTTCTGTTTCTTTTTCCTTGTATCTGTCACTGGTTCTCTCTGTCTGTACAGAATCCGCATATCTGAAATGAAACGAGCATTACTTGTGCAGCCCTCTGCCATCCACAGGGCAGCTTGTCTCCGCCAAGGCTCAGAAATCCGATGAAATGCTGGGCTTGCCAGGCTGGCTGCCGCTTTTCCGATGCAATGCTGCTCTGCCTCCCCCAGAGATGCGCTGCTTTGTCCCGGGGTCCCATGCACGTGTTTGCAAGGCACAGAGGCATAGCTTATCACTGCTAGGCAGGAGCATCTGTCCTGGGCTTTGCTTATTTCGCGCTTGACGGAGAGAATGGGCAAATTTGTAAATGAGAGTGTGGAAGGAAGAACTGTGACCTCTGCACCTGTTCCAGGTTAGAGGGCTCCATGCGACGAGAGCCAGTCTTTGAATCAGCACATGTCTAGAGCTGGGGTGGGTGTAGGAAGACTACTTCTGTTTAAATAGACTTGATGGCTATTGTGTGGCTGCCATCTGTCCTCTTTCACACGGGATAACTTTGGTTTATTATCTTCAGCCACATCTTACTAGGTCTCTAAACTGCTGGTCAGTCTGCATTCATTGTTGGATAAAAGAGCTGCCACTTTTCTTAACAGAAAATAATCTTACTGCAATAGTGGTAAATAAGCCTTTCCCCCCTCTTTTCGGCATGAGTGCCTTTCTGCACAAGAAACGTGATTGATAGAAGGGCCTTACCACAGCATTTATCATCCTGATTAGTCACTGCAATTCAAGAGGGTGCTTTGCTTTAAACAGAAGACAATAGCCATATAAACAATAGCTGGAGCATTAAGTGTTGAAAGCCGATGTTTTTATGATTTTTTTAATATATTAGGAGGGAAATAAATGCAAGGTTTGGAGAAGACAAGTGTTGGACACGGAAGATGCTTCAGGGGACTCTGTAAAAAATTTTGCTAGCAAGAGTTGAGAGGTTTGAAGGAGTTTTAAAGTGGGCTAACAGTAATAAAAATGTAATGGAAAATCTGTAAGATATTGTAGACACTGTTCATTGTGCCAGTTCGTATCCAAGTCAGTCTGCTTACCTGCTGTCAGGAGAATAGTACCAATTCATGAGCTGGCGGCTGGCTCTGCTGTCTGCGTGGCAGTGTTGAGCAGACTGAAGGTCTTTGCATCTCTGGATCTAGTCCAAAGCCAGTTATGTGCAGCAGCTGCAGAAGGTCTGCAGCACCGCATGTGAATGGGAATAGGAGTTGGTCCCCAGTTCATGTTTTATCGATCTATTTAATTCAGGTGTTCTTAACATCAGTAATAAAGACTTTTGAAGGGCTACAAATACTGAAGTGCCCAAGTAAAATTTGTCCCTTTATCTGTCCAAGTCATGAGAATTTTAATAAGTGCAAGAAAGCAGGAATATTCTGGAAGTTCTCTGAAGGTCTTTGTCATCCCTAGATAAAGGTTAAGCCTATGTGAGTTCAGAATGCCCCCACTGCTGTTGGAGACGCCTTCCCACTGTTGTGCTCCCTGAGAGCTGCAGGGTAGCCCTGTGGTTTTGCAGAGACTGGAGACTATTCAGTTGCCCTTGGGCACTTAACACAGTCTGTTGCTTGTCAGTGCACATCTGTGAATTAAAAATTAAACAGTGTCTTAGTTCACTAGATAGCAGAATCCTGTACAGCTTTCTGCTCTGACAGGCTTATGGGAAGGGGTGAGTTCTCCAGCACATGAAATGTGGCAACTCTCTTGGGACCTTGCTTCCTTCACCAGAGGTGACCGTTGGGAGGTGGTCGATGCATGAGCGGGTTAATAAACAATTGAATTTTGAGGTCTTTGCTGTTACATGTTGATATCTTTTTGCTAGTTTCCAGTCTGTGTCCCATAGATACTTGTTGAGCTTCCACAAAAGGTTTGTAGTCCCCAATATGGACTGCATAAATCCATTCCTAACATATCCTAAAGGAGACATTGTTACGCATTCCTGTGCCTGGGCTGTTGAGTCAGTGATGGTGGTAATCAGCACATCAGCAAGCTGAACAGTGTGACCGATGCTTCTGGTCACAGCTACAGCATGTCAGTGATCCCTTGCAGGGATGTGGCTGCTGGAGGGGCATCATCTATCTGCAACACTTAAACAGGAGGGAGTGTCTTGGAAAAAATAAATGACCCAACCAAGAGGAAAGGTGGCAGAGGAGGGAGAGGAAGAAAAAAATCCTTTTCTGTTTTGAATTCCTGTTGAGACTGGCCAATAGTGTGGCTTTGGTATTGTTCTGCTGCAGTGAGTAACAGTTTGTAGAAAATGAACCTTCATCCCTCCTGCACTAACTGCCCCAAGCATCATTTGCATTCAGGACAGGAGGAGGAAGGACTGTGGGACTGCTGCAGTCTCACTTAAGCAATCCAAGGAGCAACTGCAAAGTAGTAAGGCCATTGTAAAAGAAAATGTGAATAATTGTAGGTGGTTAGGCACACTGAATAAAACAGATTGAGAGTTGAGGGACTGACACAACACAACTGCATGTATGAAAATATATTCTTAGTTACTATGTAAGCTTCACTGGCTGTGATTTTTAAGTTCAAAGCAATGCGACAATTGCTACTGTAGGTAAAAAAATGGATTAAAGAAAATAAACACCTTCAGGTAAAAGACATTTTGATTCTCCAGCACCTTGTACAGTATATGTCAAATGTACTGATTGGGAAGATAGATGTTCCCAAGGCTGCAGCACATTGATCACAGTACTGCTATGGGACCCTGCCTGCCCATCTCTTGAGTGCCTGCAGAAAAGGGCACTTGGAATTTGTCCAGCGGCAATTGCCTGTTTACTGACTATTGCTTGGGTCATCTTGCCCTTAGGGTTTTCCTCACTTCTGTATTTCAGGTCTGTTTGTCTTTTTAGGCTCCAGTCATGCAACTGGTGACCCTTACAAGCCCCAGTGATTTCATCCTGCTTATTTGGTATCACAGTTGCAGTTTCTGGGAGGGGGAGAGGAGGAGGATGGTGATGAAGGAACAGTCCACAAACTTTAAGTAGCTTACATGATGGGACAGCTCTACAGTGTTTAACATAGAGTTCTCTAGACGCTGTTAGACAAAATTGCTTGTAGGAAGGCAGTTTTCTCCTAGACTGGTTGCTCTGTAACTTGGGACAAATCATTTAATTCCTGCCTTCACACCTGACTGCAGTACTTGGCTTTCTTACCTAGAAAGTGTATGGAAGCCCCCAAAACCTTCATGTATCTGGGGGCTATGAGGTAGATACATAAAATATATGCATTTATATAGTTATCTAAAGCCTGTATATGACCTATATTGGCTTGAAATGAGTGACTAGGTCAGTCACTTACCAAGATTGGACCTAGATCTTGCAGAAGGATCGCAGGCCTCCTAGGGGATTTGTAGGTCGACGGCATTGCTGTGGGAGTGTGCCATTGATGGGGAGGTGCAAAGAGCTAAGTGACAGTGCTTTGTTTTTTGGAGCAAGCAAACACTGCGATCTGTAGCATGGGAGGGCATAAGCCTAGCAAGTGCTTGTATAATGCTTTTATTGTGATATTTAAAACACCAAAATGAACATTTTTACTACCTAAAAATCGTTGTATTTAAACTTGGTATTAGGGCCAAAGATTGCACCGCACCCGTTATATGAAATTCCTGTGGACACCTTGGGTCTTGAAACTGCCAGGAGAGCCACTTCAACAGTGAATCCTATTTGTGTCAAGGCAGAGCTATCCAAGAGCCTGGGTTTAGTGGTTTTCTGGCCTGATAAAGACCCATTTTTTGATACTGAAGGCCAGAAAAAGAGACCTAAGGCTTCGGGGCTTAAGGCAATGAACTCCATGCTACTGTTTTCTTCACTCCCTCGGAGAGCTGAGATCTAACAACTGATCGTAGCACTTTAATATGCAGCTTCACCTTCCTGCTGTTTGTCCTTTTTCTTGAGTCATCTAACCTCGCCATGGCATGAGGTGAATTTGTGTGTGTATGTGCAGTCAGTTCTTGCTTGTCTGCATTCAAAACCTGTACCATTTGACCATAAGGGGCTATGGATAATTAACAAACATGCATTTTCTTTGTTATATGGCCTAAGAAACTCTGAAGTTTCCTTCATTCTGGGACCATGTCCCTCTTCAGTCTGTTTGGCTCTTAGGTCACTAGAGATTTTGATGTTGTGTGGGACCTCTTATTTGGTATTGTATCACTCAGATATGATGGTCTGTGCGGTCTCAGCCTTGGCGTGCGAGTTCCCTTTTGGGAGAGAGAACTCTGTCCCAGGGAGAGGGATAGGGACAGGTGCTGGATGTGATCTCCACAGGGGCAAATACTCAGCTCCTAGAAATAGCCTCTGTGCACAACTGCATCCAAGAGGGAATCAAACTTGCTTCCTCTGAGGATAATACCCCACATTCCCACTGGGTCTCTTTAGCTGGTAGCTGTCATTGCACCTTGCTCCACAGTAAAAACTTTTATCAGCTGGCATGAGAAGGTGAAGGGCTGTTCTGGTGAGCTCTGTAGGTGAAGACAATGGCTCTTTGGGTTCCCTTTCACTGCTGCACTGCTGAGGGAAGGAGGGGCAGCCTGTCTGCAGGGCATAAGGCAGCTCAGCCTGGAAGCCAGAGAGGAAGGCATGTCAAATGACAACCCGCACAACATGCAGAGTGACTTGTACAAAGTGGAGCTGAGATGACGTGACCTACTTGACTTAGAAGAACATTTCACCTCTGCTACAGTCAATCTTGTTCTAAGAGAAGACAGAATAAACATGCATTTTTTTATTAGGTGACCTGTAAGATAAAGATGAGGAAAGTTAATGGGAATTGTCACCTTAGAGTTTCTTGCCAGAGGCTGTCATTATGGTGAAAAATGATGTTAATGATGTTGGCAGGATGGGACACTTTATTGTTTAATATTAACTACTAAAATTCACCTTCTACTTACTCATGTTGAGCTGGTAGAACTCTGGATTGCTGTGGTTCACAAATTGCCATTTCCTCTAAAATGCTTGTGGCTGCTATGAATACACTTATAATACAACTTCCCATCTAAAAAGCTCTAAACATCCTCATTTTGCTAGTGGTATCTGTTTCTTGGTTGATCATCTTTAGTAGAATAAATTGGTATCATGACATCCCATACATTGCTGGTTAAGGTGTAGTTGTGATGTGAATGTGGAGGTATTTAGATCTATGCTATGCTTATTCAAATGAAGATGTTTTAATTCACATATCCACATAAGTATAGTGAATATGTAGGCAGTAATTGTGATGGACTTAGGTGAATGTTTAAAGGTAAGAATGGTGGGGGGAAATACCAAAAAGGCTGTTTAAAATGAATTGTATTTCTTCTGAGTGGTTTAATAACAACACATGCGGCTGTGTGAGCTCAACCTTAAAAATTAAACTCACTTTGAAATGCTTTCATTTCCATATTCAAACAGATTTGTGTGGTTTTATTGATTGGTTGCAAATGCTACAATAAAGCATATGCTGTCAAAATTAGGGCACTGTTTCCTACAGTGTAGTTCCTTTCTGCGTGTTATTTACTCTTTCCATCTACGGAAATCCCAGCGGCAGAAGTCCCTACATATGTTCTCCGTAAACCTACCAAGGACGTGTGTTTTATACAGAATGGAGCTCATTAACAATGTGAAAAAGGTGCAGACTTTTGAGATGACATTTAGCTTTCTTGTACGTGTTTCAGGATTTCAGAACATGTTAGAAATGATTAGTTCCCATTTGGGCACCTTCTCGGCTGTTGGAGAAGGCTGGACTCAGGCTTTGAACTCATGGCATTCATAGGACATACCACAGTGAATATCCCCCTTTCACTCCCTTGTGAGCTCCTTTAACTGTTGCCAGTTGATGCTGGTTTCCTGATAAACCGTCTGTCTCACTTTTGGAAATTATTTTCCATCAGTGGGTTTAATTAATAATCAGTAGTAAAAAGTAATGTTAAAGAAGCAACTTCTAGCAGGGGGTCCTTTCGGCTTGGTTATAATCGGTTATTGATTATAAGCTCGCACCTTTGTGACTGGTGTGACAGCGTTGGATGGGTAAAAATGTAGTTGGCACATAGTGCTCATCAGGACTGTCCTGTGGTACTGGGGTGGGACGGCTGCAAACAGCTTGGGAGGTACATGGAAAGATACATCTTTCTGCTGCTCTGCTTTTTCCTGTGGATAGCAGGAGGGGAGTTGAGACTTAGCTGTCCTCTGATACACAGGTGTAGGGAGGCAAGTCTCCTCAGAGGGGTCTGTGAGGCCATAGGTGCCCTTATGCAAAGGCAGTTACCCCTTTGTGTATGCATATGTTGCAATAGGAAAGAAGCCTTTTTTACCCTGTGGCTCTTAGTTTATCTCTGGAAGCCAAGACACGCCAGCCCTCACCATGCAAGGCATTGCCTCATGGGGAACATACTTTGATTGTTAGTTCACATAATAAAGTATTTTTTATAAGTTGCTTTTTTTTTCTGTAGGTGGCAAGATTAGGGTGGATTGTTTGTTTCTTTTAACCAGTTACCGTGTTTTTCTTAGGAATAATAAAACTGGAACAAATGCAGTTCAATTTCACAACATGCAGTTTATCCAAAAGAGTAAATCCCCTCTTCCAACCTCTTGAGGCATATAAGCACCTGTTAGTCTTTTAGCATTCAAACAGCCACATGGAGTAGTGTTAGTGAGACTGTGTTTCTTCACTGATTGTTAATCAACAACTGAAGATAGCTGAAGCAAATGTATTACAAGTGCATACATAAATACAGAAAATTGTTTAGTAGTAGTATTTGCTTGCTTTAAACACTTTGTTTCCTACCGAGTGTGGGCTCAGTCTTTATTTCAGCATTTCCTTGTTTTTGTTTCCTTGGAGTTTGTCCTGGGTGGTTAAATCCTCTTTACCTGTTAAAGCTATTACTTGCCAAGCTATGACTAAGGTATGCTGTCTCCTTTATCCATCTGAATTGAAAATACCATGGCTAACTTTGCAGAGTGAGACACAGAGATACTAGAATATAACAAAATTAAACTTTTATACAGTAACTACTGATACGTAAGGGATTAGTTTCACCTAGCTGTGCAGTTGCCAAGTAGAGGTTGCGTGACAGCAGGAGGATGTAGCCTAATTAAAGCAAATCGATTATTTATCTTGTGATACTGAGCACATGTAGTGTGTTACAGGAGATTCATTCTGTCTTCTGGTTCTCAGACTTTATGGCCCTACTGTCACACATATTCAGGATGAGTTGTGTTCGTATTTACTTCTGGCGGAGCCTGTTACTGGGACACCATATGTCTACAGAATTCAGACATAAATTTTTGGTAGTGTTATGTTGGTGGCAGCTTCTCCTCTCTTTATGCCTTTGTTTTTCCTGAGTGAAGAGTACCATGTTGTAGTTCTGCCTTTGTAAGTCAGACTGGACTTAGTGGTTGTTGATGTAGGAGCCTTTGAACTTCTCTGTCTTAGCCTTAATTCCTATCTCCAACTATCCTCATCATTAGACTGAGATACGGCACAGCCTGCAGCACTCACCTTTTCTGGGCTTTTTGGCCACAGGAAGGAAGGCTGTGGCTTCCCTCAAGTAATTTTGGGCTAATGCCCCCATGACTAAGGTATAGCAAGGGCATAATTAGAGCATTATTCTATAAAAGACCTTGATAGTCAATAAGGATAGCAAAATATAGCTTCATGAAAATATGCTCAGCTAAGAGGAAATTCATTTTGAAAACAGTTTTAATTGGTTTGGAGTAATTTGGGGTGAGCTACTTCACATGGCATATGCTTTCTGGGAAATGGGCCAGTTCAGTAATAAGGGGCCACCAGAAAATTGGCACTAAACATGTGGATGCAAGGGGCTTGGAGGAATGAAACCTTCATAAAGGCTGATGCTATCTGAATGACCTCAAGGGGTCTCAGTTCAGATGCCATGTGGTTCCCAGGAGTACTGACAATTCTGCTGCCATGACCAGGTATTGTACTAGTGATCAAATTTGCAGGTCTGCCTGAACTACCTTCTGCTTTGAGACCGTACCCTCGGCTGGTACAATTGAGGGTTGTGCCATGTAAGTCACTACGGCTGTTTTGAGTCAGGTCAGGTGCTGATATACGTCTTTAGGCAGACACGCACTTCTGGCCAGGTGAACGTAGAGAATTGCAAGTGTGATTGTTAGGTGCAATTGTGTTAATAAAGCACAGTTTTGTCTTTCTGACATCTAATGATGACATTACCAGGTAGGGTATCATCCTTTCATTGGCAGATCCAACCCAGTCCTATTCCCGTAGTCTTACAGCATCATCCCCAAAGCACACTTAGAACTGAGGAGGCCATCTCCCCAAGGGAGGGAGCACACATGCTGTGTATCTGTGCGCTGTTTTTGCCTGGGGTAGAGCTAATTTGCTTCACAGCAACTAGCTCAGGGCTGTGTTTTGAAGTTATGCTGAAAACAGTGTTGATAATGCAGAGATGTTTTTGTTACTGCTGAGTGATGCTTACACAGAGACAATACCTTTTCTGCTTCTCACCCCACCCCACCAGCGAGGAGGCTGGAGGTGTGAGAGGACTTGAGAGGGGTGCAGCTGGGACAGCTGTCCTCATTTACCAAAGGAATATTCTATAGCATATGATGTCATGGTCAGTATATAAAGCTGGGGAAAGAAGAAAAAATGGGGGAATGTTCGGTGTGATGGTGTTTTGTCGTCCCAAGTAACTGCTACACACGATGCTTGCATGCACAGTTTTGGCTTTCCCTCTTAAACTGTCTTTATCTTAACCCATGAGTTTTCACACTTTTACCCTTCCAATTCTTTGCCCCATGTCACTGGGAGAGTGAGCAAGTGGCTGTGTGTTGTTTAATTGCCATCTGGGGTTAAACTATGACAATCTGTTACCTGATATTCTTCCTCCGTACCCAGCTGGGTCTTCATCCAGCAGGAGAGAGAAAACATACCACATCATGGCCAGTCCATTAAAGAGGCAGCCGTTCCTTCCTTTTGGTGGAGAAGCTCTTGTTCAGCAAAATGTCCTAGTTCATGTTCAGAAGGACAGGTTGGAATAAGGAGTTGCTGTCCATTTGTCAGGCAACTGAGTAAAGATTTTTTTCCTTCCATGCCTCCAGTTTGGCTGTTTCTTCCTCCAGTCTCTGGGCAACTTTTTCTGATCAATATGTGGCTCGAGGGTGCCCTTCAGCACAAAATGAGTGAGCCTTCCACCAGCAAGAAAAACCCCAGAGAAATCTGTTTCTTAATGCCCGAGAAGCAGTAGCAGCAGAGCACTGGGATTTCTTAGTTTGCATTCAAAATACCATGTCTTCTAATCATCTCAGAGCAACAGACATGAAAGCTGCTTCCAGAGAGATGTCACAAAAGGTCATATGTTTTCCTTTGAATTATGAGTGGTGCTTTTAAAGGAGCTTAAGATACACTTCAGGCCATTGGCCTATATGATCTGTTTACTGCATACAGAGACTGGCCCTTAGCTAAGCAGGTGATTCTGTTGCTAGAGCTCGGATTGAAACTCAGAAAATCAGAAAATCTTGCATGTGCTTCCCTGATGTGCTATAGAACCCATGCATGTTTTCAGGCAAGGCATTTTATCTTCCTTGGCCTCAATTCATAATCTTTAATGAAAAATAAAAATGGGCACAGTACAACACAGTTCTTAAAACTCTTCCTTGAAAGTGAATCTACAGATAATCCTCAAAAATCAGAGGCAGGGAGTAGGCGATGGCAGAACAGCTGGGGAATAGGAGACAGGTTATGGAAGATGAAAGGCAGATAACTTTCCTGTTGTATAACTTATATATGAACATAGTCTGCACTGATGCAGAATTACAAGTTGTTTATTTATTACAGAGAGCCTCTGCATCAGAAATACAGGTACATGGTAATAAGAGGGGTTTCCTTTCTATCTTCTGTCTGTATTGGGCTATAAACTTTTCAAGGTTCAATGCCTTTTTTCAGTGTGTGCACTGCCTACTGTAATGGGTCCCATTCTCAGCAAAAGCCTGCATGTGTTAAGGATGTACTTAGCACATAGATAGAAATAAGCAGGGTTGGATCCTACGAGGTCTTTGGTACTGGCTCGGATGCTAAGAGCCGAGGGAACTGTGGGATACAGAACTTGATGGCAGTCTGCTGAAAAAATGAAGCCTTTCAGGTTCTGTGATTGGAAGGAAAATATTTTTCTCGGTGTTCATGTCCCTTACTCTGTGGTCCTGATCTGCAGGAAGACAGGTAGGAAACCTTGAGCTGGTTTAGTTGCACCCCAGGGAGCTCTGTGAGCTACAGTGCGGGGCTGACTCCATAAGTGAGACAGAGCTCGTCCTGAGCTTGGGATGCACAGGGCTGTACAGACTGACTCCAGCAACTGCTTTCCAACATTGCGTGGCTCTTTGTTCCCAACAAAAGGAACCTGTGGCTATAATATCTGTCAGGACCGAGAGGCATCTGGCTAGTCATGTTGCTGGAATCTGGTGGTATCTTCCACGTGTACAGAACGAACCATCTCTTTCAGCTCCGGGAGCATGGGTCAGGGCTTTCTGCCTCGCACAACAACCACGGAAGTTTGCTGTTCCTCTTGGCTAAGGAGGTTTTGATGTATCACTCACCTTGCTTATCCTTTTCTAGCACAGAAGTTTGCCCTCAGCAGAGCTCATTGCCTGACAGATGCTTGATCAGGAGCAATCCCTGAACTTTGGACCAAGGACTGCAAGTGTTGCCACGTCCTCTTGCATGTGATGTGATGGGCAGAACATGATTCTAGAGGTGCAAGTAAGGCATTTATTTGTGGCATCATGTTATATCCCTAAGCAGTATGGTTCATCCTCTTCTTTTAAGGAGATGTAGTATCTCTTTACATTTATGAAAATAGTTTTTGAGCTATAGGGTGATTTTTTAACTTTTAATGTCCACAAAATAGAAAGTAAAAATTTTTAGTTCTGCATCAATGCAGAAATTGAGATTCTCCTATTGTGTTTTTCATTGCTATACACGAGTGTTTTTAAACAGAAAGTGTGCTGTCTAAGCTCTGTAATGTTGTCTTCAGATCTGTGAATCCCCTTTTCAAATGCGTGAATTGAAAGGGAGTCAGGAATGTAAAGAAAAGTACCTGCCAGGCAGGCAGAAGTGCTGGTCTCTGTATAAATGAGTTTTCTTTAGGACTTTCCATATTATGTGTGACTCATTTAGCATGAGGTCTAAATTGTGCTAAAGTATCTTAAGTCCTCTGTTACAGAAGGCTGAAACCCTTGTGGTCAAATGGGTCAGTAACCTTTGGGTTTCAATTACTTTCTTTAATCTTTATTAAAGTATTTATACAACACAGCATAGTGTTTAAGGAAGCTATTACGCACTTGTGAATAATGAGCTTCTGTTTTGAAAGTTCCCAAAGTCTTACATGCTAGCTCTAAAAAAGAGGCAAGTTTGCTAGGTAAATTAGGTAATAAAATACTTGTTTTCAAAGTTGTTCCAACAGGTGTTTGGTGTCAATGTCTTTGCTATGACCCATGAAGTCTGTAATCTTTTTTTACGCTTTCTGTCTTCATAAACATATTGCAGTCAGTGTTGTCTTTTGTTGGAGAAAGTGTGGCACTATGAAGAGCCAGTCCAGCCTGGTACTTAACGTAGTCTCCGGCAAGTGAAGTACAGCTTTTAGCCTGTAAATCATTTCCTGAGAATGGTTAGCTTAGGAAAAAGTACTGTTATTTTAATGCATTTTGATACAATCAGAAGCATGTGGTGCTGAGAGAGAATAATAATTTTCTTTACAGGGATTTAGTTTAAAGAGAGTAGAAATCTGTATTTGCCCAGCTTTTCTTGTTGGCTAGCCACTTACTAAATGTTTTCAGACGTATTATACAGTTCTTTTTGAGGGAGGAAATAAGGCATCTAATGCTATCTACTGTGTTGCACCATGGTTTCTCATTTCCTTAGCACTGCCTGCTTGCTTAATCATAAGCCAATTAAAGTGTAATAATGGAACACACTTTTGAACACCTCATAAATAAAGGGAATTATCAGAGAAAGGGTGATGGAAAATTATGAGGAGGAACTGTAAGCATTTTGACTGGCAGTGTAGTCTGTGCCTCCTGAGGTGCTGGCTATTGAAGTTCATGGTGAGTTTGTTTCATTTCGCCTGGTCACTGGCACCAGAATTTCTGAAGGATGGAAGGGGGATGTGCCATGGGGATTCAAGAGAACACCAGGACTCTTTCAACTTCCTCCGGTTTCTATTTCATGACTTTGTCTTGCACTCGTCTCATGTCACAATGTTGTCAGCTGTTAATTAGCTCACTGTTGGGCAATCTGGCTGTCAAACAGGATCTGAGGCAGGGCTTGCTGAATCTGCATGGCAGAGACCCCCGCCTGCCCTGGGCGAGGTGCAAGGCTTCATCCTGGCAGCAGTGAAGCCTCAACGGATCAGTGCTCACTAGTTGGTCTCAAACTTATTGCTGGAACCAAGGCCTCTCACATTAACCTGATCTCAGCTGGTCCTCAAAACTCCCATAATTTGCAAAATGTTGCCTTTGGATTTGCAGATTTCTGGTCTGAAAAGCCAAGTCCCACGTTAGGTTAGTGGCGAGGTGGTAGGCAGTAACAGGCAGTGATGATTACTATTTCATCTGGTGATTCCTCTGTGTTATCTGGACCAGCCGGGAAGCACAGACTTCAGCACTCAATACCGGCCACCTGAGCTTTGTGAAGCAGTAAATGATGACAAATCTTCTTCAGCTAGAGGTGGTTGCTGTCACAGGCTCATCTAAGCTGAACAGATGGCTGTAAAAGAGGAGGCGGTACTGATTTCTATAGGATTTCTAGACCCTCGAGCCACAGGAAGTTTTCCCAAAATGTGGGAACCTCGTCACAGTTTCTGGCTTCTAACAAAAGTAGTTACAAGTTAGCATTATTTTTTAATTACTGTGGGGTTTTGTTTTGGTTTTTTAAAAAAAGGTGCAACAGTTTTTCCTGAAACCACAGAAGTCCTTTCCCACTTCTGGCAGCTTCTAGTTATTTTCAACTTTGTGAAAGATATAGGGTGTTTTATTAAACTAAATTTAGTAAACAAAATTATCTGAAATGAGTGCTCTAAAAGGAAAACACTCCTGTTTTTACTAAATCCCTAAACTTTAATAAGGACACACAAGTGCGTGTTCTTTATGGGTATGCTGGCCTCAGCTTGACCTCAGCTAGCCATCTGGATCCCTATATCTTAATAACATATAGTCTGCTGAATTTGGCTTTTATAACTTATAGTTTAAGGTATTAACTACAGAACAATTGGTTTCACAGGAACTACATAATTTTCAAATAAACAAGTGGTTGGAATATACACATTATAGGACAGAGTCCTCACAGCAAATTCTTCTCCGAAATGAAAGCATGTCGGTTTTCCCTGTCTTATTTTTGCAAAGAGTAATGAAGGACTTGTTTCCCAGAGTTAGATTTGGCGTTGATGTTTAAAGTAGGAAGTTGAGCTAAATGGGAGTTTTTCAAATCAAACGCCTTTTTTTTTTTTTTTTTCCAATCAGAAAATACCAAGTCATAAAATGAAAACTGTTCTTGGGAAGGGATTAGGTTCAATAAACTTCCTGTTCCAAAAAAGTCTTTTCCCAATTTCAAAATGCCTTTTTTTAGACATCTTAAAAATGGAAAAAAAATTTCTCAAGGAAAACACAAAACAAAAACAAGTAAAACACAGTTGAAATGGGTTTGTGGGGGGGTTTTGGGGGGTGCTTTTGTTTGGTTTTTTTTTTATTTTTGAGATTGGGAAGACATTTCAGAAACCTGTGGGAGTTGGCAAAGCAGTCCCTGCCAGCTCTGGGCATCAGTGACCAGCGCAGCACCATGCCAAGCAGTGCTGATTCACCCTCGGGAATTCCCACCTGGTTCAGTGCAGCCCGGTAAGGAAACACTAACTTGGGTTTCAAAAGCAGCATGACTGTTTTGGCCAGCACCTCAGCCCAGCTGAAAATCTTCATATTTCAGCAAGGCTCATTGGCTCAGGACGTGGGGTACTGGCTTAGCCTGGGCATCTGCTGGAGCTGAGAGGGTCCCCATAGCATGAGTGGACCACTCCAATAGCTGCCCATTTACCAGCACAGGGAGAAAGCCAGTCCACAGTTTTTTTAGAAGCAAAACGATCAGCAATTTAAAATTAAATTTAAAAAAAAAAAAAAAAAGGGATGAAAATGTTTTTGGTCAAGTGGGTAGCAGCAGGACTCGTGTCATTAGCTTTATTTATGGGAACATTGTTTCATTTCAGCGGTGCTGCCTGCTTCCCGAGCAGAAAGAACCCTGAAAATAAAAGTAGGATTCTCGCAAGAGCAGACAGGCAGGGTGGATTAATGATAGGATGCACTTCCAAATGCGCAAGAACCCCAAACACAGCTGAGAAGTGCAAACGCCGCTCCCAGCTGTGAAGCCTGGCTGGGGACTTGGGTAACTGGTAGGAGGCTGTGAGGGACTGCATCTCCCACAGCCTGTGGAGGGTAAATGAACCAGAGAGTGGGTGTTCGTAGGCCCCAGGGGAATGAAGGAGTCAGAGGTTTCTGCTACAAGTTGGGGTCCAGACTTTTTATGAATTGTATAAATGGAGGGTGACAGACTTGCTGAGTATAATGGTCTAAACTCTGTGACTAGAAATTGTTTACATGTCTGTTTTGAAGAGAAGATTTGAGCCTGGTCTTGGCAGCCTCCCAGAAAGCACCCACAGTCTGTTTTGGAGCCTCTACCCCAGCTTGAAATTCTGTTTCATGACAGTCCTCTGCCCAATCCCGGCACTGTATTTACAGATTTGTTACCTGCATACAGGAAACAGCTGTGCCTGAATTCTTACCAGCTGAACCCAGCTGTACTCTACTGCAAACAGGCAAGTGCCTTCATGTAACCAGGAGAAGAGGTTTTGCCAATATTTTCTTAATTTCTTTATTAAAAGCTTTTGTTTTTAGTGAATCCAGGGACCAAGGCTCTTAGGGAGTGGAAAACTATCATATTTCAGTCTCTTCGGACAACTTTCCTTCTGTCACACCTCTGGGGACCATGCGACTGTAGCGCTTGTGGGACCCATGTCCCATAAGCAT
Source organism: Podiceps cristatus (assembly GCA_000699545.1). Classification (NCBI taxonomy): domain Eukaryota; kingdom Metazoa; phylum Chordata; class Aves; order Podicipediformes; family Podicipedidae; genus Podiceps; species Podiceps cristatus. Next base: position 25,089 of record KL267367.1, read on the forward strand.
CACTAATCTTTTAATGAAATTGGCATTTCTTACCAAAGGTCTGACATTAGGCAAATGTCATTTGAGTTTGCTGCTCTTAAGAGTTTAGCAAGGAGGAGGGAAGAGACAGGTGGACAGTGGAATGAGGGGAAAAAAAGCGAACAAGGCTGGATGTGGGTGTGCTGGTGCCAACCACCCTGTGTTCTGGGGCTGAGTAGGTGACTGCTGGTGACTCCTGTTTCACAGTTGAAACTTCTCTTCCTGGCTGGTTCTGGTATCATATTCTCTCTGGCATGGAGCATTGCTCATTTACTTTAGTCATCAATAGGTTACTAGTTTTTCCACAAAGCAGGAACTGGATGCATGCTAAGAGGAATTTAATGGCAGGTGTGGTTGCTTCAGCAGGCCCTGGCCTGGGAGAGACAGTCCACTTTTATGAGCATTGATGTTGATCAAGCAGAAAATAAAGTGATGCAATGTTTCACATTTGGGGATAAATGTTGTTTGACTGAGAAGGAGATGGATTTTTTCAAAGATTGTTTCTTTTTAAGGAAAAACTTTCATGCTTCTTACTGAATTATTGGAAGGCATGAGTATATGCAAGTCTTTATCTCCTTCCACTACAAGTGGCTCCAAAGTGCAGTCCCTAGTGATTGAGTCTGTCTGATTGTGCAGGGGTTCTCCCATGCACAGCCTTCCTGACTGACAGACAAAACCTGCCAGCATTCACTGTCGTGACTTCAGATGTTCCTCACACAATGTCTGCTCCACCCATCTGTCCATGACAGTCTCCCCCACTGGAGTGGCAGCAAGACAGACCATGTTGTGGGGCTCTGGGTGACTCAGGTCACAGCAAGGCATCTTAGTTTGACCTTCTGACAAGGTGAGTGTGAGCTGAGATTCAAGAGGAATGTCAACCAGCCCAGGCACATGTGGCTATTTTCCCTATCACTCTGGCTACCAGGCAGGGCACCTCCTGCAGCAGAGTCAAGCAGTTGTCCTGGGACAACTGTGACTTAATCGTGACCGCTGCCTTGGTTAGACTGTGTCTATCCAGGGAAGGGAGATGGCAATTCTATCCTCAGTGGCTGCTGTCATCTCCTGTCCTCTCCTAAGCCACCTCTCTCTGTGTGCTCTTGCTGCAGGCCCAGGTGAGGTCTCAGTCATGGTCTCTGGTTCCTCTGCTGAGCTCCACCCTAGCACAGAAGGGAGGCTGGCACTTGTCAGGGTTGAAGTCCAGTCAGTGGATGTTTTTGTGAAAGCATCTGGTGCTCAGTGGTTTCCCCAAAGCCTCTGAAGCTGAACAAGGGAGTTGTTAGCTGGGCTGTCCCACTTAGCAGCTCCTGAGCTGGTGTGATGTAGCTGAATTAGGCTGATAACAGTTTGCCGATATGGTCCCTGGGGTGCTTGGCTGTGCTGGGGATGGCAGTGGGCATTTCTTGGGACTCCGGAGGTGCCAGGCTTTCAGGCAGGCCTGGAAGAAATGACGGCAGGGGATTTCTGGAAAATGCCCAGCAAAGCAAGCAAAAAGCTTCCAGCTGTCAACTACTGAAAGACTTTGCTTTACTTAATTCCCCTTCACCCTATGACAGGTGACTCGTGCATTCCAGACTGCTAATGGAGATAAGCAGTTTAGAGGTGATTTAAAAGATAAAAGGTTTAAAGCCTCTGGAACTTTTGCTCTGCAGTTGTATTGTGCATGGGAAATGCATGTATTACTGGAATACATGTGAAATGGGTCTGTCAATGCCATCACGAGCAAAACCATGTGGTTTGTTCCAAAATAGTGCCAGTAAAACTTCCATAAGCTCCATGGAATGTGATCAGCACTGCCACACCACTGCTTGGCTGGGATGCTGTAAACTGTGGAGAAGGAAGAAGCAGAGATCCAAAGTATAGTACTGACATTTCTGGGGGAAAGAAAAAAAAAAAAAAGGCTGGGAATGCCTGCCAGGCTGTATTGCATCCGCTGTCATGTTTGTTCCCAGGTGGAGGTCTTCAGGCCATGTTTATATGCCTTTTGCATTTACCTTGGGCTATCTCTGATGAGGATGTGTTCTTGTCAATGTCTTCTGGGTCCTTATTTAATGTGGTGGTTTGGGCCTCATTATCTCAAATATATCCATCTCAGTGCAAAACCACAGCTTAAACTCAGTTACCATGGTACTGCACAATTTGCACAGCCTGCTTTCCACCCCTTAAAGTTAACTTCAGAGCATTTAAAATTAGAGAAGACATACAGCCAGCTGATTACTGAAACCTGTGGACTACCTGTAGGCTAATGTGGCTTCCCCACACAGCCCCAGAGCAGCCCTGACTCCTGAGCTGTTGCTCTTCCCCTGGCATCATGTAGTTTCTGTTAACAGGCACACTGGGAAAAGGCTGTACTTGGTTACTACAGAAGTATGGAGTTACACACTGTTTTACACCAGGGGCAATGCTCAGAATATATGTTTGCCCTTATTATTAGAGGCAAGAGCTGAGAGACCTTGTGTTTCTCCCTATATCAGGCAGTAACCCACGCTAAGGTTACTCACAGGAAGTCTGTCTACAAACCCGTAAAATGGGATTTTGTTACTTTGTCATTAGAATCATCTTCTGAAGTTTAATTGACACCCTTACAATGTATAATACCACACCAGCGAGAAAAGTAAACCCAACCCAAGCCAAAAAAAGTGACATGTTTTTATTGTCTCTTACTTTGCATTTCCATCACACCTCTGAAATACTGTTGGCTCTTGGGTGTAGGATGTACTGAGGAAATTTTCTGTCTGTTTAGTATATCATGGAAAAATCTGCAGGATGAACAGAACTGGTGTGTTAGAAAGGGATCCTTAAGCAGGCATGTCATTGCAATGCTTTGTCCTGATGCTCTGTACAAGCTCCTCAGGTCCTGTTCTTCCCTCCTTGCCTCCCTCCCCTTTTCCTCCCCCCAAATTACTGTGATGTCTGAGGGAAAAACTCCTATACTGTTGGTTTGCAACAGCTTGGCTGTCAAGGCTTTTGTAAGGAGATGAAAGGCAATGGTTGTTTTTCTCTGTTGATGGTGTCTGTCACTCATGACTGAGACAGAAAGCCCTCTGCAATCTTAGCACATCCTGGTTTTATTCACTGCAAGAGCTCTGATTGGGAACAGTCTCATTTCAATACACTTTGGTTTTGCGTCCATGAGCTTACTGAAGGCTATGGTTTATTTTAGGAAGTGCTTTTAGTCCAAAGACAGATTAAATGCGGTGTTTAATAAGATGCATGTAGTACAGTACGCATAGTCTGAAGTAGTTTGTTTGTTTGTTTGTTTGTTTGTTTTTTCTGTTCATTTACCAAAAAAAAAAAAAAAAGACATCACAATCACTTCCTACAAACTTATTAGCAGTGTTTGGCAAGGTCTTGGAAAGCTCCAGCTTTCAATGGGAGGTCTGTGTGTGTGGTGTAGTGTGGAAACATGTCTTCTGGTGTGTGATATTGAGGTGAGGACAGTGTGCCCCTAATAGGTGAAAGATTTCTCTGTCCCAGATCTTAAATAAATACTTTCTCTTGGCTACCAACTTGCAGAGTTGCTGGTTTCTGTTTCACTAAATGACTGTAGCAGGCAGTCCTTCTCTGGAAAGGAGCTTTTCCTTTCCTTTCCAGGATGTGAAGACTTAGCTTGTGTCCATACAATGGTTTAATAGGTGTCTGAAATAGATGAGGCTTCTTCAAGCAAATTGCAAAAACTGTGGTATGATGCTACGCCAGCATCTCTCAATTAGATGTTAGCAGTGAGAGTCTTCTAATGGCCTTTCTCCTGGAGGGAGAAGATTCTTCTGAGGAGGAAGCCACCCAAAGCTGCAGTCGAAGGGGTGTCTGGAGGAACTCAACGTGACCTGAGCTCTTTCTGCTTTGCTGACGAACTGAGAAAAAAATAGGCCAGCAATTCATTTTACAAGTCTCTTAAGCTATCACAAGAATTTATAGGAAGTCATTATACAATAAATTATGGATATAAAATAGCAGGTGGCACATCTTTCAAGCAATAAACATTAAAATTCATCTTGACAGGACCAGGAAAACAGCCCCCAGACCTATCTTCACTGAGCAACTACAAAGGAAGTAAGTTGTAGTCAGGAGAAGTGGAGTGTTAATGATGGGTCTGTGCCAGTAAACGCAGCAAAATGCCTCAAATGCCTCAGCAGTAATTGTCATCAGAACAGTTTCTTTCCCTGCTAGTTATAAAATCAGATGCACTATTAGAGACACCATTTGTAAAACCCAGACACCATATATTTTCATCAAATGCAGAAATTGTCTCTGTCTCCGAGGTTCCTGAAACATAAACCCCCTTGGGGTCCTGGCTGGGCTGCTGTATGCAAGCTGTGAAAATATTGATGTACTCATTTTATCCTTTGCTTTCCTTCTCCTTCTTTGCTTGCTTTCTTTATTCCTTGCTTACTGGCAGCCACTAATGTAGCCAAGTTGCTTCTGTGCCAAGAGGATGAGGAAACTGTTTCCTCCCAAGCCAACTATGCTGACACCACTAACCTTGATTTCCATAAATGATTGAACCATGTCTCCTGTCTGCAGCATACTTCAGGCTCCAGTTACACAAGATTCTTGGATGCTGAGCTTTTCATCTTCCCCATCTCTTCCTCATAGTCATAACCAAGCCTGACTCTGTCTCCTCTACCTTCATGCTGTGAGCTGCTCAGACTAGCAGCCCCAAGATGCTTTTCCCCATTAATAGACTTTTCTCAAGGTATAGGTTTTTAAAAATGTCTTTTAACCTACTGAAAAAATTGATGTGGATATTATAGTGAAGAGGAGATTTCTGTAGTCACCAGACAAGCAGTGGGAATTAAAACATGTTGAGAGTAATCCAGTCATTTGCAACACAGAAGCAATTTAATAGCTTTTAGAATAAATTGTGATGGCAAGACGAGCATTGCCTTTTCATACGGCATTAAAAGTCTTTCTAGATCGGCTGGGTCAAAAGGGCACACTTCCTAACAGTGCTGCTGTGCCAGCTTTCAGAGGTAGACATGTTCTAGGAGCGGGAGGAGTACTAAGTTATGTGCCTCCTAAAGTCCATTCAAACTGGTGGTGAAAATTTCGGTATGGGTTTTCCTCAGTCAAGGTGGCACTGGACTCTTGGTTCTCAAGTTAAGGCACCATCCTACTGCAGTTCCTTCTGAATTTCTGGGCCGCATCTGCAGCCAGGGTACGCTGCTGACTTCTGCCGATTGTCAGCAATTTACACCAGCATGACCTGGCCTCTGGATTGCTTCCTTTAGCTGCAGTGCTTTAGAGACATTCGCTATCCACATCAACACCAGCTGAAATTCAGATATATTTGACCTTCAGTCCCTAGCACTTTGGAAACTGAATAATGTGTAGTGAATTCTGCCCTCCAGATATCAGATTATTTTTCTTCGCATCCCTTTGAAAAATGCTTGTTATCTTATTTTAAGCCTCTGCTGCCGAGGGGAATGCATGAGGAGGGGAAGTCGGAAGAAGGAGGAGAGTGTACTCTAAAAGGATAAAGCTATGTGGAAAGCTTTGGTGCTAATGGATCGGATCCATTTGCAGCCTTAGTGTTTGCAGACTAACATTGTTGGGCAAAACACTAAATGCTTAAAAGTAATTTGTGGCAATTTAGGTTTTTATCATTGCTTCTACGCTACTCTGGGGGAATATGTAGCAAAGGACAAGTTTCCAGACTGAAGAGTTTATAGTCTTAAACATGTAATTCTGCAGGTGGTTTGGTGAAGCTACTTAGATCTCTGCAAGGCAGAGTCAGGGCCGAGGGTGGGTGGTCTAACCCCTCAGGATAACAGCACAGCTCCTTTCTGAGGGGAAGAAGTGAAACAGGCTAGGAAAAGTATGCACTTAGGCGCACTTAGGCCTTATCATTTTCATCACAGATAACTGCACAGAACAGGTGTGTTGTTGGATTGGTCATACAGGAGTCTCTGAAAAAGCCACCCAAAGTGAAAGAAAGGGAAACAGCTCCTGTAAAATACAGTTTTGTTTTTTTTTTTAAATAAAAAGTATAAATCTATCAAGCCAGTTGTTTTTGAAAGTTTAATAAGAGGAGAAGCAGGAGTAGGTGCACATTAGTGAAGAAAATTTACAAATATTTTGTGCATAAAAGGGAGCCTTAGTTATCTGATGTGCATGTGTCTGTATATGGACATTGGGTCTTTTCTATCAGTTTTCATAGGTAGAAGTCAAAGTGTTTAACAAAAAGGAGGAGATGCAATCCCAGACATATACAACAGAGGAAATAGGATGCAGTCGGTGACATGCTCTACCCACAGGCGAATGGCAGAGCCAGAATAAACAGGTATTCTTATCCATTTTATATTAGGTCGCAGTGCATCCAGCCTAGAGCTGTCTAGACCTGTGTTAGTCTGCATTAACAGAAAAACAGTACAATGTGCTTAAGCGAAAGTAAATGTATGCTAAATGCACTTGCTCGCCTGTGTTTGTAAACAAGACTTCAGTGAGGTTTCTTCGTTGTGATAAGCTTGCATGATCTGATAAAAGTTTCCATATCCAAGACTGAAGGGTCTCCTAACGGCAGCCTTCCCACTAGGAGTGAAAAATAGCTCATCTGTTTTGTGCCCTATCCCTTGGGAAGGGGGACTCTCAGAGAGCAGCCAAGGCGCCATCTCCTGCAGTCCTGGCTCCCGGGCATCAACAAGCCAGCATGTCCTTTCATCAAAGCACAAAGCTTTTCTAAAGGCTCTGCCAATTTCAATGAATTCCTTATTGGGACAGGTTCTTCAGGGATTTCTGTCTGATGCAAAAGGGTCAGAGAGAAAAAACAAACAAAAAGAAACCCTTCCTAACACATAGTGCTCTGTGATTATTAGAAGATGCTCATAGGAAGTGGAAAACCCCATTCATATCTGTGGTGCCAGGTTCTGACCAGGCACTTAAATATTTAACTTCTTGCTTTCTGGATTATTGCCCTGAATGTGGAGCTGTTGGCTCCTCTGTGAGGGTGGGTCTCTCTCCTGTTTTCTAGGGGAAGACTCTTTGAAACATCTCATTTTCTTCCCAATCAGCAAGAGGTGGAAATGCTGATCACAGCCTGTCCCCAGCAAATTCTTGGGGTAGCAAAACTGCTTCCCACTTCTGGCATCTTGTGTTTTGATTGTCTGGTATTTTTGATATTCTGCTGCTTCCGGTTAGAATCACGTTTGTTTGGTAGAGCTTTAACAGAGAGGTGATTGAGGTTTCAGTTCTGACTATTGAGATGCATGCTTAATGCTGGTATAGCAGACTATATGAAAGTACTAAGCCAATTTTTATTTTTAAAAAAATCACTAAAAATTCCATCTGGTCATCTAGGATTAGTGTGTCCCTCCTTCTGTTAATATCCCTGTTGAATGCCTCTGTCTTTTGCATTTACCTCTCCCAAGAGGCATCCATCCACCTCCTCTGGTTCTGATTACGTGGCATTATTTTGCATCGGTTACACATCAGAGGGCTGTTGGGACGCTGAGTGCTGAACACTCAGCTGTCGAGAACATCGATCTTTCTGCTGAGCCAGAGCAAATTTAATTAGCTTATTTTAACATTCCTCTTCATACTGCGGGTGGGTAGAATTGATGCTGGCTGGAGCCTCGTTTCCACATACCTCACTTAGTGTAACTCATTATTGCGTATAAGTGAATGTTACTCTCTGCTGACAGCCTCTGCAGTAAGGTGGAGCAGTCATTTTCCATTTATTTGCTGTCAGAACTGTCTGAAACCTTCCCCCTTCAAGGCAGCAAAGTCTTTTGGTTCTTGCTGGTTGTTAACTAGGCAAATGGGTGGAAAGCTGCAGTTAGCACAGCCCCATGCCAGTGACGTAGTGCAGTGACTAACTCTGTGTCGAAGAATGAGAGTCCAGGCTTGAACACAGGAAAAGCCCGAACTGCTCTCTGGCTTAAGGCTAGTCCCCTTTGTGTGCATACATTATGATTTTCTCTAATTGCATACTTGTATCCTATTTTTTATCATTACCCTAATACTATCCTCCTTGTAAACTTGATTTTAGTCATGTATTTCTCACTAATCCAGTGCCTGGAAATGCCTGTCTCGTTCTTCCTGAAGCTTTAAAACAAACAACTCCTGAACCAAAGCATTAGCTTGAGTCAGATATCATGTATGGAGAATTCATTTCTGAACAATTAAAATCAACAAAGTTACAAGCATCTGAGAGGTGAGGAACTGGGCAGCCAGCCCAGTTGTAAGTATAGGTGGTAATACCAGCTGTCCCCATAATACTTAGGGGATACTCAAAGATGCACGGGACAAGGAGACCTCTTTCCCCCTGACTGCAGCCGCTTCAGTGTCTGTTTGCTGCTTGCATCTGTAGTGTTACCCCTGGTGGGCTCTGATCAAAGATTTACAATAAGGAGAGGGGCTGTGTAGTAGGATGCCCAGAGGAGGTTATTTCAACGGGCTAACTACATTTGGTGTCCAAGCATTTCTCACTGAGCAAAGAGGGTCACAAAAGGGGCAGTAACGTCTGTGATAACCTTTGCTGTTTATCCCAGATAAACTGGAGAAAACTTAAGACCCTCTGCTATACAAGTGAGGCAAGAAAAACAGTTTCAAGAATAAATTGGAGTAGTTCCCTGCATTGGTGTCTTACGCTGCTCTGAAGTGTCTTGCTGGGAAGTCAGTGGGGGGCTCTTGCTCATCCATTACTTTCTGGGCATCTTTGCAACCATTTTCCCCATTCCTATTTAAGGTCCTTCTGCAGCAGAGGTGGTGAGTATAGCAGCCCTGCCAGGTCTTCCAGTGTGCTCTGTTAGCCTTCCCTGATGGGTGGCTTTTTGGAGCTATTGACAGCTTTTCTTAGGGCAGGCCTAGGAATTAAGCAGCTCCTTGGTGGTCCCAAAGCAGGCTGGACATAACAGGGGATCTGAGTTAATGTGTCTAAAGTGAGCCTTAGGAAATAAACCTGAGAAAAAAAGGCTCAGCCATAAACATACAAATATGCAGAATCTTATAGTCCTTGTTGAGTTTATGCTAAATTCACTGAATAGAGACTAAACAGAGTGTGTATTTCTCTCTATTTCTTTATAGGAACAGAGTTTTTCCCTTGTTTAACAACCAGACGCAGCATCTTATCATCCGCTTAACCAGGTATGACCTTTTTACTTGTTAGCATAGTTTCACAAGAAGGCTGCTTCGACAGACCAGGGAGGCTTGAGAAAAGAGCAAGAGGAAAATTCCTTTAGCTCCTGGAACACTCTATTTTTCTGGGATTAGAACAGTTTGGCAGACTAAGGGCAAGCATAATACTGCCTCATCTCCAGAATCTAAAATGATTGGGTTAGATCAAAGAAATGCATTTTTTTTCTCCTGAGAAAGAGAGAACCTTCAAGAGACCTCCATCTCAGAAGACTGAAAACAAGTGTTAGAGAGAACCTGTGCTGCCTCTGTCATGTGGATGAGCAGATACTTGTTTTTCCAATATTTTCTTGTACACATGTATTCATTTCAGTTTGATTTACAAGTGAATATAGTTTCTGTTCTCACAAGCATGAGTTTGAAATGCTGAGAGAGAATATTGAACTTTGGGAAAGGGGGTTGGATTTCAATTGAAAGACTTCATATGAAGCATAAGAAGAAAATCCAGGAGGGCAGAGTGAGTAGGGTGGCAAAGCGTCGGAGTCTCTGCTGTTGTAACTTCACTTGGGCGGGGCAGGGTGAAACACTGCCATTCTTTTGGGGTGAAGCATTGTGTTTGCTCTGGCCTTACCCCACCACCTAAACAAGCGGGTTTCAGTGAGCTCAGGAGATGCCCATAGAAGCTCATGGAGGGTGAGCTGTAAGGCATACTGGGATGGTGGTCCCCTTCCCAGGGTCTCCTCTGAGCTCAGCAAGCTAGAGAAGGTTCAAGCTCTGCATCCTTTGGGGAGTAACACAAACACACACACACACACACAGAAGTTCTATTCAGCTGGTAAAAGTTACCTCCTCTGTGGTGGTGTTAATAAAAAGGTGCTGGATCATGCCAGTTTAGGACATGTTCCTTCTGGGAGATTATACTTTAGCGGGGGAAAAGAGCAATTACTAATGAATGATTATTTGGGGATATTCATCAGTCAATGGACAGTCTGTTCTGGGCAATATTTTAGTGAAATTTCACAAGCTGTCATTTTTTGACATCTGAAAAGCATGGCAAGGATTTGGTTTACAGAGAACAGACTATAGGATTATGGGGTATTTTAAATCTTTCATGGTTTTTATGCTCTTTTGTGAGCAAAATTAATCTTCCTGATTCCCCCCAAGTAGTCTGTGCCATGTGTCTGAGGCTGCCAAGATACTTAATGATGAAGAAATGGAAAGATCAAACACAGCTTTAAAGGAAGGCAAGTTGATATTATAGAATGAAACAACTGTAACAGTGTATGATTTGAGATCTGTGTGTATGTGCACACATGCACTTACATGTTTAAGTGGGTGTATTGGGTATGAAGCTGGTTTTGGACTTGTTGAACTTCATGTAAGCCCATAAATCTATCAATTTCCTGACCAGCCCCCTAGTTTACTTCTGCATGCAGTCTCTCCTGGCCATATGAATTTGAAGGAAATGGAAATCAAGAATCAAATTTGGCCCTCTAGATTTTTAGACTGTACACACACAAGTTCCGTCTGGTTCACTTTTCATCCATGAACTTTTCGCTCTTGCAAGCCATGGTGGCACAGACCTGCCATGGGCTGTGGGAGTCAAAGACTATGTGTGCCAGCCTCTCCTGTCCCCGAGACACGTGCTGCTAGCATGCCTGAGGTTTAGGGTGTCTTTGGTTGTTGTACTAAATTTTGGTGTTACTTCTGCTTGGAAAGCGTGGCACAAGCATCCCAGCAGTTTGGGAAGGAGCAGTTGCCTTCTGGACAGTGAACTGTGGCAGGGCAGGAGCCACCCCAGCCCCTGGCATTGGCTCACATCAGGCTCCCCACGAGCAGACAGCACGTACAGCAACCCAGCGTGCCTGCAGGCTGGCTCTCTGCCAGCGTCTGCCAGGGTGTAGGGCAGCAGAAGGCTGCTTACAGTGATCCTGCACATTTCAGGAATCTTCCCATGGCCTCAGAATGCCCTTGCAGCAGCGTGCAAGTACTAAATGAAGGATTAAAATAGCCTCTAAGACTTAAAGTAATGGGCAGTTTTATTGCATTCACTGTTTCTCCATTGATAATATTCCACTGGTAAAAATAAATTCTCAGATGTCTACTGTGCAAAGCTTAAATTGTCTGTGCAGGTCCCATCCTTAGCTGACAGGCCTAAATAATTGCTCTTGAAAAAATGAGTATGTCTGTGGAGTACCCCGTAGCCTCTTGGTGCTTCTGGGATGTCACGGACAGTTAAGAATTGGACAAGTCTGAAATGAAAAGAGAGGGGAAGCAATCATATGTCAGAACTAGTATTTTCTACACAGGGCCACTCCTTTAGTGGTTAGGAGGAAAAAACAGGGAAGTAATGTCTTGTGAGCACTGCTGTCTGTCCTTTGTCCCTTTGTCTCTGTAGTGACCACAAGTAATGGTGAAAACAGTTAAAACTTGCAGTGGAAATAAAGTTCTGCAGGTGACTGACGGGAAAGTTGTGTTGTAGAAGGTAGGGGCTTGGGAAAAGGAGACTGTCTTGCCTCCTGTGTGAGAACATCCCCCGAAGCTGGCATGTGGGATGGGGAGGAGGAGTAACAGAACCAGCAAGGTAGCACAGAGGGCTACAGGGATGGGTGATAAAGCTCACATCTCTGAGCTGGGGTGTCAGTGCAGCCTGTTTGCAGTGTTTGGAGCTGTGGGCTCGGCTTTGGAAGTGTTATGGCACACTGAGAGTGCACTTTTTCTTCTGATGCTTGTGGGGCTGCTGCAGTGTCTCTTCACGCTGGTCACTGGGCCCCGTGATTCCCCGCAAGCTGTGAACAAACTCAGTGTTTGTTCTGGCATGAGATTGTCACTGTGCTGTCTCTACGTGCGAGCTGGGTTACAAAGGTGCTCTGCCACAGGATGTTACCAAGGCAGGCTGCTCCCCCGACTGCCAGGGCTTGGAGGGAGGCTGTTTCTAACGCTCTGCAAGGGCTCTGTCACATCGACAGTCCTAATAATTTTGAGTGGCATTTTAAGTATAAGCGTGACTTGCACTTCTTTTTCCACCGTGAATCTACTGATACTCAGGAGAGGCACCTAGGTGAGGATGGTGCTTGGCAGCAGCTGTCCTGAGAAGAGGCTTGAGGGCAGCAAGAGGCCAAGGTGAACCTGCAGTGTACTCAGGGAGAACATTTGTATATCGATATTTTGTTTAATTAGACTGGAACCTCTTCAGATTAATTCTGTAGAGAGTTAAGGGCACTTTAAGTGACTGCACTTTAAATACACTGTAGCTTGTATTTCAGGCTTAGAAATTTCCCTCCCATTTGGTTGGAAGTTAACAGTGTACTGAAAGATGTAAGTTGAGCAATGATTAGAACAGTTTTTAGGAAAAGGGGTGCAAAATGATACCTGCTAGAAGGATTTCTTGTAGTACCTATAGATGAAATGTCTGCGTTCGTAGAGAGTCAGCAACTTTAGAGATGAAGATATTCTCCTTTATCATTTTGCTTACTTGTTTTGTTTGGTGGTTTTGTTTGTTTTCTCAATGATCTTTGCAGAAATGCCTCATGTTGAAGGACAGCTTTTGCATTATAGCAGAGAGAAAGATTATGCTAGGCAAAGATAATAAGTGGTCAGAGCACAAGATAGACATTTGTGCTGTTATTGGCATTGTCTTCTCATTTCCCATGCAGCTGGCTTGAGTGTCTCCTGTTTGGCATTGGGAGGGTTGTAAGGAGGTGTACCCACGTGGGTGGTTCTGACACAGGGATGCATCTCGGCATGCCTGCTCTCACAGCCTATGTGGCCTCCAGTCCTCCTTCATCAACTTCCCTCATAAAATAATCTCCTGCCCACCAGTGGGCTGTTCTGCCGTCTCACTGCTTGCTAGAAACCTTTCCTTAGCTCCCAGCTAAAATTCATGAGTGGCCATGGGGTTTGTGTATGAAACTAGCCTTTGTTTTTTCTTCCTTTGTGTTTATCCCTTATATTCAATTAATCACTTTCCTCCTTTGAAAGGAGGGCTGTCACTGATTTTATAATCAACCTGTCTCTTTCCTCCTTTCTTCTGATTATCTTAATAGCCATTACGTGCACCTTCTTTGGTCTGAAAACACCTGTTTCGAACATAAGCTGTAAAGGCAGAACACTGTGTTACTTGTAGCAAATTTCATAGTTGATAAATACGTTTTGAAAGGATTCAGGTGTGGTTGTTAAGCAGTGGAAAGGAAAGAGAATGTCCCCTGTCAGTAGTAAATCACCATGATGATGGTGTTAGTAATAACCCTACCTAGCAGGCTGAGTCATTTGTAGATGCTAAAAACTTGTTTACAGACAAGAAGCAAGATTGTTCAGGCAGGAATTGACAGTCAGAGGTTATATGACTTGTTGCAGCTTTTTGATAAGCATTTCCCCAACTCCTTGGATGCAGAAGGTGGGTCAGAGAGACCAGGAGGGGAGAGGAAGAGGGAAGTGTCATTCTTCCTTTCTTTCCCCTGTGTAGTGATGATCAAAGGCAGCTTCATTTTGAGGAAGGGATTGGTAAGTAAGGGAAACCGGACTGTTCTGCATGTTGTAGCTTGTGCTGCTCGATGCTTTTGTCAGGATCAACACCCAACCCTGATACTGAGCTTTTGCCCTCCTGTGCAGTGCTTAAGCGATTTTATAGAGGGGTAAAATTAAGCAAAGTGAGGGTGAGTTGATGAGCTGATTTTTGGTTTTACGAAGGTTTTACGAAGTTGAGAAGTATATTTTCTTTTACATCTCCATCAGTAAAGTCAACGTAATGCTTCCTGCACCTCATGAACTGGTCCAGTGTGCTAATGTTGAATTCTCACTACTGTGAGTTTTGTCCCCTGAATCACGTGGAGGAAAAGTAAGCTCAACACCATGGAGGAGGAGCTCAGTTCTCCTAAAGGCAGTTGAGTTTTTGCCATGGACATCCTTTTAAAAACATATAATCTTGCTAAGGATTATAGCTTTATGACTATATGAAAAAGAAATTGCTCACAGTTCTAAAAATTGTAGTGTCAGTTTTGAAAGGTATATCGTCATTGCCGTGTGGTGCATGTGCCAGCCCTTAATTCACAGAAACTGGAGGTCAGATTATGCTATCCATCAGGGTGCGACCGGGCTGGTGACCTGCTCAGAGCAGCCTTGCATCGCTTCCCTCCTCCAGTGGTCTGACCAACCAGATGTCCCCTGTTTGTCTCACAGCAACCCCTGCTGCTAAAACCACCTTTATCCATAGCATCCTATTGCTGAGTTCTTGTGAACTTTCCTGTGAAGCATCGGGTTCTGGCTGGTGTCAGGCCTGGGATACAGTGCACAGGCATGTGCTCTTGCCTGTCAGCACTGGGGGCTGCAAGTCAGTGCTGTCTGTGAAGCACTCGTGGAAAAAATTATCCCATTTCCACTTGATAACTGTAAATGGCTTTGTAGTGTGAGCCACCAAATGCCTAAGCATTACCAGCCCTGTTGTGTTCAGTGCTGGGAAACCTGACACGGAGAGTTAAGCCTGAGTTAGGTGTATTTAAACAGCTATGTTAGTAAACACACTTTTGAAAGAGATAGTGGGAGTAATGGCAGTGCAGTGAGTGTTCTCCATGAGGAGTTTGAGAGAGCACAGATTCGTTTGTACTGAGGAGCAAAGCTTATGAGAAGAACAGATGTTTGAATCATAATGTTCTTTCCAGCATAGTTGATGAAAGAAAAACTCTTCATAATCGTGACCAAAAAATATTCTAGTTGTCATCCTTAAGATGAGTCATTTTTTCCCCCTCATTTTTAATCCCTCTGAGACTTTAGTCCCTTCTGAAGCAGGAAGTTATAATTCAGTCACATCTCTGGCCATGACAAGTTGGGCAGCTGGAGTGATTATGCAGGGAGAAGGATGTAATATTCTGTGTGCTTCAGGTACAAGTGAGGCCTTCTCATGAAAAGGGAGATCCTGACATTACAGACACAGCTTGTTCTCTTAATTGTTTTCCAAATCACCCTCGAATTCTAAATCAGGAGGCTTCAGGATATTTTTGTAATAAAATTGTAAGTTTTCCTGTTGTTCTGCCTTTTGCCATGTCTGTGCAGGATATCTGGGGTAGATTGCAAGGCACTTTGATCCATAGTCCTTTCTCAACAATTAATCCATAATGTTACATGTACCTACATCTGTAAGATTTTTCTG
This sequence comes from Podiceps cristatus, assembly GCA_000699545.1. Classification (NCBI taxonomy): domain Eukaryota; kingdom Metazoa; phylum Chordata; class Aves; order Podicipediformes; family Podicipedidae; genus Podiceps; species Podiceps cristatus. The sequence continues at coordinate 40,321 of KL267367.1, forward strand.
CACATACGCTTAATAACAACTCCCTAGTATCCTTATTTTAGTTAAGGCTTTTTTTGTGCAAAAGAAATATTTTGCTTGTTTATACAATTACTCTTGCATCAGTTTTCCTGCTAAAAATCGTTAAGAAAGCTGAAGAATTATATTTCTGTCTTATGAGTGGAATGAAAACAGTGCTAGACACAACAGGATCACGTCTAGGGTTAATGGTGGCATGCCTGGGAACTAGCTACTGTGTGCAACAGCTTTTGCTGTGATTCTTGTTAATGCTCCATGATTCATTGCTGTAGCTACCATAATATTAGTAACTAGGTGTCCAAGTCTGGATTAGATCACTGTTGTGTTAGATGCTGTGTGCTCAAACAGCAGAGTTGTTCCAGACCCCAAAGAGCTTCCAGTCAAATCTATGGAGCGGCGTGGAGGTGTAAGCAGCCAGACAGCATGCTGGTGAAACCATGTTTGTCAGTGTAATTAGTAGCTTAGGGACTCCATAGTTCATGCTGGGAAATTGTAGATGGAAAACCATACTCATGTGATGCAGCTCACCTGGGACATATCAGCATGAAAGCGCACACATTGTGCAGCTAACAAGGGATCTAATCCTAAATTGCTTGGGTTTTCCCACTCACGATCCAGTGCATTGCAGGTTGTAACATATATGAGGCCAGCTTCATCTCCAGTCTGTCTCTGCTATTGTAGCATGTTTTCCATTGGGAATGTTTTTCTCTCTAATACAACAGAAATCTAGTTACTAATGCAGCTCCATACTTCTGCATATTGGCCAGTGTAGCAAGTACCAGAAATGGACAAAATAGTATAGCTCCATTAAAAACTAATCTAAATGTTGGCCTTAAAATGGAATTGGATCCTGCCCTTTCCCCCACTCCCAGGTTCTGAATGTTTAGATAACTGGCTTCAGCTAGCAATAAACCCACCAAATGAAGACAAGAAAAGCTATTCTTTTCTGGCCTGAGTGAGAAGGATCTGGTAAAGTCATGAAAGTCTTGCAATCTGAAATGTACCTACATCTTTCAGAGCAAATCTGTATTTTGAGCTGCCTAAAGTCATGTCATCGTCTTGGTTTGAGTTCAGCTCACTGCTTGGAAATGGTATTGCCAATTAAACTATTTTGTAAATTAAAATAATTGGTATTATTTGTCAGTGTGGGGTGGTGTTCAGTGTCAGCACTCTACTCACAGCTCATAGCCTTTTCCACCACACGACCTATAGTCTACCCCTAAGTCTCCAGCCCATGTATTCCCTTCCTGTAGTACCAGGTAGCACTAGTTTTCTCATCCCCTTGGTTCCCTATGAAAGATTCACACTGTCTCCTGTGATCCTTCACACCCATAGCACTTGATTCTTCCCTGCATCCCCAACGCTCTTCCCCCCTGTTTTTTCTGATTCTTCACCAAATTATCTCTATTTACTGCTTGGATCTTTGGGGTCTCCTGTCTTAATTTCTGTTCCATGTAGCATTTTCTCAGCAACTGTCTATGTCCTCTCTGCAGTGACTTCTCACTGTAGGTTAACCAGCACCTGTTTCATCCTCTACCTGTCTTTGCTTAGACAGTTAGTTAATTGGGCCAGAAAGAGCATATGCTATGGCTGCATGTGAGCTCCACATCTACTGATTAGATCACCAGGACACTGCCAAACAGAAGGGATCAAAGCTGAGCTCTTCTCACAGAATCATAGAATCCCTTGGTTGGA
>KL267368.1:1900-14471 GCA_000699545.1 Podiceps cristatus
CTTATTGCAGCAGTTCCTGGTCATTTAATTTTTCCCTCCTTTTCCTCCTTGTGCTGGATTACCAGCCCTGACTGAACCCTTTATAGTTTGACAGGAAGGATTTAGAGTCTCTGAGATGAACACAGCATTCAGTGAAAAGGGCGTGAAAGGCTTGTGGGCTCCAATTTTGCCTTTCACAAACTCTTCTACAACCAGTAGAGTGGATGCCACGTATGTTCCCTTCCACAATAGATATGAGGAAGAAAATTTCACTTAGGTCTTGCAGTTCTTCCTAATGGGGTCTTCACCATGGGCAATATTATATTTAGTGTTTTATCATAGCTAAATATAACACTTATCATACAAGCAAAGAAATCATAAACAGATTACAGGTATACACTTTGTATTATACAGAGCTAACAGAACTCTCTATTCTCTTCAGTTTTCAAAACAGATGGTGTCAAAAACAGATGGCTTTGGAGTCCTAAAAAGCAGAATATAAAAAAAAATGAGAATACTGAGTTATTTCCTCTGTTACACGGGCCAGCTCCATGATGCCTAAAATTTGACCTTGATTTTCTGATGCCTCTTCAGGGTGTCTAGGACCTGGGTTTCACAGTAAAAGGGCTTCACTGGTGAATTAGAAACAGGCTGGAAATCGAGTTCTAAAGTCAAGGCAAACCTGAGCTGCACAAAACTGAGAGACTTTCAGTTAGGTCTGATACATTGTTTTCATTAACTGTGAAAGAAGGTTGTATTAACTACCTTGATATCTTAAATAGGAAGATGTGATGCTTTATTCACTTTTATGTTTCCAACACTTTGAAATCTTCTGGTAGAAAATATGATTAATATATACATTATTAGAACTGTAAATACAGAATATCATCCAGCATGTGTACATCCTAGTTGGCTGTTAGATGAGTATCTAAATGTCCTAATGAAGGTGGTGTATTGAAATGCATGTATGAAAATTTCCATTTTAACAATTGAATTTTAGTAGGTACATGCTTTTCCGTAACATTTGCTTTGACTGAACATATTTACAGTACTATAAAAGAGGATTCTTTCCATTTCAATTTATACAAACATATTTTTTGATCCAACTAATAATAATTGGGAAACAAGTGACTAGAAATAATAAACAGAAATAAGAAAAGGGTAAAAAAGAAGCTCAGAAAAACTTGAATATCTAGAAGATGAAATTAACTGTTAAAAATCAATTCCACAGTGAACAGACTTTTTTTCTTTTTTCTTTTTTTCTTTTTAATAAAATAGACTATGTTGAAAATTCATAATAACCTTATAAGAATCAAAATGGTCATTAAAGTGGTTTTGATATTTTGTATTAATAATGCTGTGTGGTGCTTCCAGTATAATCTCAAGGTCTGAACAAACTGAGTCTGGAAGAGAAGGCCATACGAGCGGGATATACCTAGTCAGCCCTGAGGTAGGTACTCCACATAAAGCTGTTGCATAAAACCATCCTTCTCCATTTAGGAGAAAGAATTACTGACACCATTTCAGAGAGGGGGAGATGGATGATCCTATGACTCCCAAAGTTAAATGCCTTATTGACGGTCAGTATGTTGCAGGTTACGTAACAGAAAAGGGGATACTGCCTCTCTAAGGATTTTTGAGGATATTCTTCAAAAGCAATTTAAAATGCTGGTTTTACGATGCCATATTCAATGTACTCTTCTGAATAATGTTTTAGACTCAGATGCATTATTAGTTGAAGTCAATGAGAAGACATCTGATCAGTTGGCTTAGTTCAGTAGGTTTTATTAGGAGGCAAGTATTTATAGTAAATATGTCTAAAATATCAGTACGAAAGGAAGGGAGATCTGGCTAACATGAAAATTCTTTAAAAATACATAAATGGTGAATTAAAATTTTCATCAGATGGAGGTAGCTTCCCATATAAAATATTTTTCAAGGCTTTTTCTTTGAATCCCAGTCTCTGTCTCTACTGATATTTATGGTTTCACTAAAATGTTCAGGTAGAGAAATACCTGCCCTCATAAATCATTTGCAGATAATACTGGTTCAGACGCTCTCTGTCCAAATTGATAATGGATATCTGATTCAAAAGAAATGTCTTGTTTCTCAAAAGTTCTATGGAGGATGCTGTAAGATGGTAAAGCCAAAAAAAGAAAAAAAGAAAAAAAAAACCCCGAAACAATCAAAACAACTTGTTTTTTTAATTTCAGCTTTACTATTATCCGTTACGCTAGTTGCAGAAGTTGGCAATGGAGTGAACCACAAAATGATTGATTGACTGTGGTTTTATAATTCAAACCGCTTTCAGGAAGTTGAACTTAAGTGTCTATATTGAGAGACTTTTGCCAAATTGAGAAATATAAATGCCTTCTAAACAGGAAAAAAAACATGTAGGTCTCCCAGTTTGGAGCAGCGTGATATCCTCCCACTGCACTGTTTTGCTGTTAGAAAATGAAAAATGCATTTGGTTTCTCTTTTAACTTTTTTTAGGTGCAGATTTTTTTTTTAGGGTACCTTACTAAATTATTTGTTTGTTTTTCTTTGATATATTTACTCTTGCTGTCATCTCTTCTCTTGCTTTTGTACTTGTACTCTTATTCTGTGACTCAGTGGATGTAAGACTGAAAACAACATAAATTCAGATACTTAATTAGCACAAAAGAGGTTGAGTTTTGAAGAACTTCTGCCTTCCCTTATTGGGATCCCTGTTTTGGAAGAGGTTTGGGCTGAGTTTGTGGGTTTTGTTGTATTTCCTTATTTGCCGATAACTTAGCTTCCAATGTAACATTCATAACCTCAGAAGCAGCCATCAGGCAGGGCCATGCACAGGAGATAAGTAGCGTGTTTTGGGGACTGGGAGAAGGAATGCTGCTGGAAAGGGGGAGTGGAAGCATCGCTTGAACTGTACGTCATGCCTTTGGAGCACAGGTTGGTCCCTATAGATGACAGCTACATGGTCCATTCTTAGGACAGCCAAGGACAAGTCTAGGTTGTGTTCTGACACCTTTAAAGTCCTTCCTGGTATTTATGAATTCACTGTACAGTCAGTGCGTTAAAATTAGAGTTTAACTTCAGTTATGATTTAGATACAATGCTTACATATTTTGCTTATTCTGTCCTCTGGAGGCCCAAACCTCTATAGTTTTACACATCTCTCATGCATAACAAATTGAAAGTATGTGTGTTGATTTGCTGGAAATGAGTCATGCACTAAAATGATGCAGATTCCTTTGTATTCTTATAACCACAAAACTGGTATGAGCAGAGATGAAAAAGTAGGTGGAGTTGGCCTTGAAAGAGGTGCTCTAAATCTAAACAAGCTGTATGAAGTAGCATTGTCACAAAGGAAAACTGAAAAATGCAACAAAAACAACTTCATGCTTCAGAAGCGTTTCTGTTGCAGGTAAATGTTGCTGTATAACCCAAAACGTGCTTTAATTGCCATAAGTCTCCCGATGAAGATACTCTGGGACATTTTCAGAAATTTCCTTGTCTCCTAGGTGCCTGTGTCCCAAAGTATCCTTAACACTGAGATTTTTAAACCTTTCCATTGGTCGGAGTTTAGGGACTGACTCACAGATATCGGACATTTCGTTCATAGAAAGGGCTGTTGCTGAGCGAGATTTCACGATGGTGTAAATCAGCATAACACCTTTCGTCTGCCTTGGCTTTGATCTGGTGATAACTATTTGTGCCAGTTGATGATTTAATTCTGTACTCGCAAAAATAGTGCTTAAGAATAAAGTTGTTGGACTACAAAGCGGTGTATGGATGAACAGAACATGACACCATTCGAAGAGAACAATCATATCCTGCGGTCATGAATATTAAAAAGCAATAACAAGATAAATAGCCCTGTGTGTTTCCTGTCAGCATTTTGTTCTGTTTTATGTCTGAGTAATTCCTTTCACCTCACTGGACTTTTGATTTGTATGAGTGAAAATGAGAAGGCCAGTTGTGTCACTGGTGAAAGTGCAGCATTTCGAGTCAGTTAAAGAAAAGCTCATTTTTCCCCATCCTGGTACTATTTTATAAATTAAGCATATTCCCCTACTGTAAAGCAATCTACATTTATCAGACTATCTGCACAGCACATGAAAAGTTACTTTTTTTCAGGGGTTGCATTTGTAATTGTTTTCATGATGGCCAAGGGCTCTTACCATTTGGTTAGGCAAATAAATATCAATTGGAATTCTATTTATGAAATAATGTCTCATTCCCTGCATGAGAGAAGAAGTAGTAATTTGTTTGATGAAAGTCTTGGTGACCTGTATCTGTTTCAGGTGGTACCTTTCAGGCTTTTAGGTCTCATTCTTCACCTCAATGTTTGTTTTTCATAGTAGACATAGTTTCATAAAGAAATATTAGAAACTTTCTAAAATTATAGGGTGCTATCTTCTTCAACTATCTTTGCAATTATGATATGGAAATATTGCATCAGCAACTTTCTAAACATAGTATGCAGTGGTGACACGAGTTAATTGAACAGTTAGGAGATAATGCAGTATCATTGACACGATTTACTATGTAATTACCATTGTTTCCAGTGGAGTTATCATGTCGCTAGCACCTAATATCATATGTTATTTTGTGATAACTATGAAATTAACTTATCATCCTGTTTTGAGAGACTCTGTTGGTCTTAGACCAACCACTCTTCACCAAAGTTAAATATAAGAGCTCGGTAATAGACTGACCTGCCCACCAGCTTTGGAGTGTTGCAATTAAATCATAGGTCTTATATTAAAGCTTTGAAAGAATATATTCCTAAATTCATTTCATTCAGACTCCTGAATGGCTTAACTTCTACATATTCTTTCTTGGTGCAAGCATCTATCCATCTGAATGAATCTGGAAGTGCTTCTACAACATGAGAAGAAATATTATGTAATTCAGCAAAATATTTGAAATGTCTTACGTTTAACATAATTTTTCTGATTTCTTTTTTTTTTTTTTTGGTTGTACAGGGGAGAACAAAAATGTTTACATAGTAATGGCATACTATGTTCACCTTATTAATTTATTTCTTAAGTTCCATAATTTAGTTATGATTTGAGCTTTTGCATTTATTATTCAGGCAATGATGTGGTTGGAATTTCATCTCAGTGAAAATGTTCAGGACTTTTGTAAAGTTCCCAAAATAGTGGAAATACCAGCAAAACCATGAAGAACTGTGGATGTCCCTTTTAACAGAAGTAGAAAGGAAGAAGAAATAAGAAAATAGAAATAAACATTCTGTTTTGTTTTACTTTGGGTTTTTTTGATAAAAGTTTTTGTGAATACCTGTCTCCAGATGAAACCTTTATAAATATTTCAAAATCTACAGCTTTCCTTCTCATTTTTCACTTCTGCAACTGAAACTTAAGGTGACAGTTAATTCAGGTTCTGTTATCTGCTGCAGTTTTTTGATAAGTATATACATAAACATATATCCCGTGTTTCTGCATCTAAAAATGATCTTGAAGCAGTCAGTTTTATTATAATGAGGCTTGTCTCTTGGGTTTTTCTTTATTTTTTTGTTGGAATGAAGTGTGGTACATTTCAATGTAAACGAATAACTTTCCATTTTATTTTGCCATTAGAGTTCTCCTTGTTGTTCACATAATGTGTCTTTTTCCTCATTGACTCAGCAAATGCTTTAACATTAACAGTCAAGACAAACCATTTGAGCTGTTAAACACATTGTATATAGGAATAGCAGAATAACCTGAGGGGTCCGGTAAATTCATCTGCCATTTCTGGAAACAAGCTTTTTATTTGTTTTCATGGAATAAGTTGAATTGGTTACTTATGTCTGAATCTGACTTTCATACTGCAAGACAAATAAAATATGTGAGTAGTAATGAGGGGGAGTCCAGAATATTTCACCCTGTTATTTTCTGATATGGTAATTTAGTAGCATGTACATTTAATTCTACTAAAACAGACATTTAAGTCTACTAAAAAGACATTGGTTATACTAATTAGCACCAGATTTTTACTACAAATATTTTTCTCTCTTATGCAACGTAAAATAAAAGGGTATATTTCTCATTTTCTAGTTACACTGTGGATTTGGTATATTGAAATGTTGTGGAATTTTGTGTGTCTGTAAATGTGCCTCTACTTGAAGTCCCCTCTACTGAATGCTCTCTAGTACACAGTTCTGGTGCTTGTACACCATTGCATGCTTAAGTGTAAGTTTGCTGAATGAGCATTGTACAGTAAATCAACTGTGCTGTTGTGTTGGAGATTAGTATTAAAAAAAAAAGGGGGGGGGGGGCAGCAAGAATACCTAGGCAAGAGCACTAAATGTTGGGAGAGTGTTGGTGGCGCTTTGTAGCTAGTAAGAGAAAAAACATTTTAGCAGTTTTGTGCTAACATGCTAACCTTTACTTTCCGTGTATATTAGGTAAGAAAAAGCTTTGAGGAGACTGTAGTGCCTTTCTTCCAAAGTGCAGGATTTTCTCTCCACATCAGTTTTAGATGGTATCTGTGATCAAAGGGACATATACTGTTCATATGCTTCCTCTGTACTTCAGAACGAGGGGTGACCTGGAGGGTGTATAAGTGCCCTTGTGTGGTTGCCTGGAAACTTTGGCCCACACAAGTGTCAACTTTCTTTCATGGTTATAAAGGAAGACTGAGCCTCACAGAGAGCTTTAGTCTTAGAGAAAAAAGGTCCTTGTGTGTTTTAAAACAAGTGTCTCACCAGGAGATAATGGTAGAGCAGTGGGTTATAAATGATGTATTTTGTTCACTTCGCCTTGATAATGGCACAAGGGAAAAAAAGTTCATCGCTCTCTTATCAAAATACTGTGACATTTCTCCTTCAACTGTAAAATTTCCTATCACATTCCTCTGCTGCAACAGCAACTAAATTTACTCGATTGTAGAGACTACATAATCTCTCATCAAAAGGTGTCTTTTTATTTCTTCTTTTCTCCCTATGTATACTTTAGGAGAAGCACCAAGGTTGCTAAAATCACTGTTTTTACAATGAAATAAATTTGCTATTTAGGAGTTTGTACATTAGCTAGTAACTACTATGCTATGCCATGCAGGCTTTTTTTCCTATCATCATGTCCAAAGGCAGTGCACTGTTTTCTGTCGCAATGTCTTTTTACACTGATCACATTTGTTCTTGATGATGTATTTTTAATGAAGCAAATTACAAATGAAGATGACTACTAGTTCTTGAATACCAAAAGCACTGAAAAACAGTTGAGCTTTTCTTGAGGGATGAAGTAAATGGGAAGTGACACCAGTGGGTTTCGGATAAGTTATGCCTTTGTCCAATACATAGGAGCAGAATACTACTACATGTAGCAGTCTGTATTTCATCTGCAAAAGTTGATGTGAAACAAGTTACAATCACTTATAAAACCATGGAAGGCTATTATCACATGGAACTGTAATGGCAAACATCATAAAGTGTGTAAATCCAAAGTGTATGTCCATTTACATTTTGATAGTTATTAGTATAATGATACTAAGGGTACTGAGAAATTGGTAATGAAATTTGCAGCTTTGTAAAACAGATTCCCATAGTGAAAGTTCAACTACGCAGCTTTTGCCCAGTATTTTGCCCATATCGATTTCTAATAAGGATATATCAAATAATATTATAGAACTACAGCATGTTGTTGTAAGTAACTAAAATGCTAACAAAAATAAATAGTATTGCTAAAATGCAGACATAAATGTCAAGATGGAAACATATCTAAGAGAAAATAACAGCTTAGTGTGCATATTGAGGGTAGCCTAGAGTCAAGACTGCAGGCACAAAAATATTTTGTTTCTTCCAACAGAGAAAATATTGAAGAACAGTTATAATGCTAATATAATGATTGACTCCTTACAATGGATCCTGCTCAGAGTTATAATGTTCTCAGAATTAATCTCCAGAGACATCTAGAGGATATGTGACATTCCCTGCAGGACTTGGAGCTGCATACTTCGATAATAGACTTCTTAAAATGACTAAAAAACCCCCACATTAATTATGTGAAACTGCCCCAATACCAAATGACGATGAGGTTAAAATTCCTATATATCTGTGTGTTCTGTGCCTAGCATGCAAATGTTCTGTTTCAACCAACTGTGACTTTTTTTATATTTTAGAGAAGAGTTTACTACTGACTGGATCATCCTTTGGGAGAAATTACAAGTGGAGTAAGACAGGGATACCAGTCTGAAAGTTCATTTGATGTTACATACTTCTCTTTCATAGTCATATGGTAATCTATTGGAAGATATATTTTTTTTAATCATAGTCTTTTGAAACACAAGGTTATGGATGGACTGTTTGTGAAGTGCATGACATTGTTTTCATATTTTTAAGAGACGGCACAACCATCTGTTGCATTTGAGAAACTGCAAAGGATATCTTTATGCAAACTGCACTTTTATTAACAATACAACTCAAGAAAAGCTCTTGGTTCAAAATTTTACATGTTTATTAGTTGAAACTGTGAGATTACATAGTAATTGAATTTTTATTTAGAATGGAATGGTCAGTGAAAACAGTCAATGTACCCAAGAAATCTCCCATCCCTTTGCACAAATAGTCTTTGTGTCAGAGGACGAAGGTCAGTGGTGAGGTGCATTCACATATTAATCAATAAATGTATGCTTTAAATATTAATCTGTAACTGTATGCTGAGATCAGATAGGAATTTTATACACATGGCATCATACTAAGTTAAAGCAAAATTACCAATGGGAAAAAGAGGCCTGCCATAACCAAAAATTTGTAATACAATAGACAGGATATTGGAATAACTTTGCCTTAGCATGCCAAGTGCATAGCTGAATGAGAAAAGAAAAGCAGATGTCACCAAGAGGCAAGAGGTACTTTTGCACCTTTGCATGAACAAATGTGCCTACATGGAGTAGTTGGATTGATCAGTGTTTTGTTTGATTGGATTTGGTAATATTGTGTATTTCATGTGGTTGAGACCCAAAAAAAGAATAACCTACAAGATGGTCTGACCTGGGTCTGGTCAACCCACCACACATTCTTACCAGGGTAGCTGTGAATGATACCCATTTGCTTGGCAATGTGAGCTATAGTAAACATTATGCCAATCATTTGAAGACATCAGAGCCTTCTCATTTGTTTGGGTGTTCAACACAAAGTGCCAACTTAAAAGTAGAAGTTATTTTACTATTTGTCCTGAGAATGTGCAAAACACGAGCTCTTTAAAACCCATTTCTTGGTTTTCATAGCAAGGCTTTGAATCAAATCTTGTCAGACAAAAATAATTATTTTTTTACTAAAAGCCCTATAAAATTTGTGAGTAAATATGAAGAAATTTAGATTACTTAGATTTAGATCTAGAATGTTTAGATTTTAGTCAACTATTGACCAACTGTTTCACAAAATTTTATTCTCCAGACCCATCCAGGTTAACTGCTTGGACATGAATGCTCCCGTACAGTCGAAACATTGCATGCTGCTGTATATGCATGGCAGTTTCTAAACTACAGTTTATTAAAACTGTTATGGACAAGCAAGTTGGGAGATGCCAGAAATGACTGACATCTTGAAGACTGGGATGAGGTGCATATGAATTAAAAAGTTTGGAAGTACTTGCAAACATCATTGGGACAGAAGTCGTGCAAAGATACATAGGAGGGCTAATTGTAAAAGGGAAAATGAATTCCAACTTGGGAAAAACATAAAATAATCCATCCTGAGAACTTTGAAAAGATGTTGAGAAGAAGAAATTAAACATATATTTGTTATGGATTTTGAGAGGAGTAAACAAAGATGATTGTTGCTACATGAGCGGGATACAGTTTTATTAGAATTTTTAGACCAATTTGGAGTATATGACCATGCTTGCTGAATTCCATTTTACCTACACATTTCAGAATCAAATGATAACACATTGGACAAAAGTAACAAAAAAAAAGATATAAAAGAGAATTTCTAAAGGATTTCCATGCAGTACACAGGATGTTGACAAAGTACTGAGTGCAAGGTCTATGATACTCCTTGGGTACAGTAATGCTGAATTTTAGGATTCTCTGATGCTGTTTTTGCAGAAACAAAGGGCGCGAGGAGGTGAGACTAACAATGAATGAGAAGAAAGAAGAGAGCCAAAAAGACCCTTGTAAAAAAGGAATGACACTCTGTGTAGTGGGAATAAACTTTAGTTTATTGTGTAAACAAAATTCTGTAACAATAAGGAGTTTTGATAGCAAGAGATGTGTTAGGTTGATAGAACAAATACCACCAGACTAGGTGAAAAGAGAAGGGGTCATTAAAGGAAATGAAGACACACAGAACTCTTACTCCTGCATTTCCTGTGTGCACACGCTCTTGTGCATGCACAAACTCCCTGGGAAGAGGAGGGGAAAAGTTACTGGGACTGTGAATAAGTTGCTCCTTTTTTCCCCTCTTACACTTTCATTTATTCATAATACATAAATATGGAGCTGGGGCAGGGGTAAATAGCCCATATAACCCTTCTCCTCACCCCCCTTCTGGCCCACCTTCTCCCAATTATTTTTCAAGTCGATAATCTGATTTACAATATAATTATGTTCTCTACTTAATAATGTGCAGCACAGGAGAAAGAAAATCACTTAATATGGAAAAATTATCATAGAAGCATTAAATCCAGGCTGGAAGGGACCTCTAAAGGCCATCTAGTCCAACCCCCCTGCCATGAGCAGGGACATCTGCAACGAGATCAGGTTAACCAGAGCCACATGCAACCTGGCCTTGTATGTTGCCAGGGATGGGGCTTCTCCCACCTCTCTGGGCAACCTTTTCCAGTGTCTCACCACCATCACTGTAAAGAATTTCTTCCTCATATCTAGTCTGTATCTCCCCTCTTTCAGTTTAAAACTGTAAAATTATGGTTTCAAATTAAGGGTTCAGGTATGTGAATGTGCTATTGTGGGTTAGCAAGTTCTATGCTTTGTCTCACTACTGGTAACTGTCCATTAGTATGCTTCAGATCATGAATTCAGAGTGATTTGACTTAGTCTTTTGACGATCATTCATTTATTCAGCTTCTGTTTTCCCTTCTACAAGTTAGAAGCCTCAAACCCAGCACATATCTGCATTTAGTGCCTTTAGCAAAAAGATTTAAAGCCTCAAAAATGTCATTATGTACAAGAGGCATGCAGGGTGAGTGAGATAAAATAATTGGTAGCAACTTTTCTCCATTGGTGAGCGAAAGCAAACACAGCAGTTTAAACCCCAGAGCCCTTGGGCAGAACCCGAGAAGATGTTCTGTTAGTAGCAGTTTCTTTTGGTGGGTGAGTTGTATAAATGAAGTCCTGAATGCTCTTTTCTTGGTGCAACTGCTGTGAGTGCAAACATGTGAAAGGAGAGAAAGCAATAATCTAAAAAACATAATGACTGGAATTTGTCATTTCTTCTTTTAAAATATTTCCACACGTTGAATGTTGCTTTCTTGCACGGTGAAGTGGATCACAGGAAATACATTGTCGTTTATGCTATTGTAAATCGTTTGCAGGTGAGAGATACTTTGTATTATTACTTGTACAGAGTCCAACACTCATGAGATAAAAAGGCCAAATGGGAATTTCAATGATGGAGCCCTGCACATCAGATACTCTTCTATCGGGGGCTGCCAGTAGTGCCGCAGAAATGCCAAAATGAGAGGTATTAGGTAGAAAACTCACAGAGGCCTGCATTTCTGGAACTGGACAACGTCACTCAGGTAATCACTTGTATATATGTCTATGTACAGTGTCAGCATTGTGGTGTTGAATGCAGGTGACGTGGCCTTCTTACGGATGGGAACTGATCCTTTTCCCTTGTTCTGTTTCACAGACCTAGTGCAAGAGAAGAGTCAAGCCTGCAAAAGCGGGCGCTGAAGAGTCTCAGGTATGTCGAATGCCTGAATCACAAGACCATTGCTGAAACAGGGGCATTTCAAATGTTTGTGCTGTCTCTAGAATTCCCAACACCTCTAGCATTGATCTCCATTATAAATAGAGGTTTTTATTATTTTGTTACATTATCTCATCAACTGCTGCCAACATTTTATGATTCTCCCCTGTAAAAACAAAAACAAAAAAAGAAAAAGTGGAACAAGAGGACAAGGACAACTGTGAGGAGTTCTCCTTAGCTTATTCATTGTACGTACTTTTGTATCATTAAAAGGACTATGATACAGCAACTGGCAGATTATGACTTCTCTTAGCTTCAAGCAGATAGTGCCAGGAAAGTAAAAAGAGACATGATATACTGAGCCTAATTTATCATACTGTTTTTCTGCTGCTGAAGCCTGAAACAGTGAAGTATTTAGGTTGAAATACTGATCAAATTCACTGTTTCTAGAGGGTGGTTTTCAGGTTTAGTGGAATGGAGTGGAAATGAAAGAGCTGTTAAACTGTCAGTGGCCATTAAGCTGTCAGCATCCCAAACTCCTGGAGAAAAAAAAAACCAAACAAACAACAAAAAAACAACAAACAGCTGCTTTTTCTGCACACAAAACACACTTTTCTCCAGAACATTTTGGTAAAAAAAGCTACAATGGAATCCTAATTTGGACAAATATTTTGTAATTATGAAGTCATTCCAGTGATCTGAACATCAAAATATAGTTTTGATTCCCCCCCC
>KL267368.1:23467-90562 GCA_000699545.1 Podiceps cristatus
TGAAATGTTTAATTTTCTCCCTGCAGAATGGCATCTATCTTAGAAAAGGCTTCAGTCTCAATTCCATAAGCTGTATTTTCGATTGTGTCCACTTTCTGTTCCTTTGCATATAGTGCTCCATATACTTCTATCTGCATTTGAGCTATATGAAGCAACGAAAAAACAGACTCAGGACTGAAATATCTTCGCATATATCGGAGGAGAATCTGCACACAAAGGGACATTTATCAGGGGCGACTGTTCCTCTGCTGAGGAAAGGAGTAAACCCAAGAGTCCAGAAACAGATGATCTTATCAAGAAAACCCTCTTCAGTAATATCATCAGCCTGCTCTTGCCAAGTCTGGCATTTCTGTATCATGTGTATTTGTGATGGAGAGAGAGGGAGGAAAGCTGTGCAAGCTACATGTAGCTGGGATAAAGTACCTACTCAACCCACTGGGTCTGCACAGTGTTATAATATAATTGGGAATCATTTTTGCCAGTATGGAGTGTTCTTGTGAGAATGGGGTTTACAATATTCCTCTCACAGAAAACTACAGGGAGGGCTCTTCAGCTGCACTGGTTGCCTTCTGGGATTTTTTTCTTTATTTTTGCAAATATTTCGACTCCAGATTTATCTCAATACATCCATGGGGTAACAAACCTCTTGAACCATGCACCCAAATGTGAAGATGGAAAATTATTGAGAAAGACAGATTTTTTTTTTTTTTCTTCTTGTATTAGATTTAGACTTTGAAAACAGAGGTGTAAATTGTTCTTGTAGTGAGTAGACTGAAAACTAAAGGTAGTTTCTTCTAATTTCATTGCAGGATCAGGATGTTGCCATGATGGCTGTGTTTATTTTGCCTCTGTCTGTAGACAGATGCTGATACGAACAGAGTATTTTTCATATTATATGGAACTTGACTTTGAAGCAGGTGAACAAATCTTTGGCATTTCTTAGTGTATCTTGATAAATATATTTTTCTTTCTACTTCTGTCTCTTTCTTTTTTTCCTTTGAGCACGTTTCTGGAGGTTCATGAAGAAGTCCAAATAAAGGAAAAGTCTACACAGCTATATGGGAGTCTGTTCTACTAAAGAGCTGATCAGACTCTAGGAGCAGTGTTCATCATGTACTCCTTCCTTTCTGACTTCTACGAAAAAAACAGTACTTTTTGTAATAGTTCAGCTTAAGGCTTAAACATTATTTTGATGGTATACTTCATGGAAAATTATTATCTGGTTTTCCATGAGCTGTATCTTTAGTACTTATTCAGTTTATCTGCTATTTACCATTTATTTAATTAATTGCTCTCCTTACCAGCCCTGCCCCCCCCCCAGTTTAGAAGTTACATTGTCATTTTGAATCAATGTAGATGTGTTCATCACTGTAGGTCTATGCTTTTCTAACCTGGGATAGGATCTTGTGTTCCTACTAAATTCTGTAGATTACAGGAGTGTGAGGTGCTATAGAAATGTAAAGTTATTTCATTTGTATTCATTTTATGCAGGCAAATGAATACTTTACAGTCGAGTACAACTCTGTTGTTTTTGAAGTGTCAGTGCGTATACTTCTTTTGAAATTATGGTCTGTGAAAACTCTGCCTGTATTACCAGACATAGTGCACCTTCACATTACTGAAGCTTGTTCTGCATTGCAGTTGGGAATCTACTTTTGTACCTATACCTGAGGTCACATCAACCAGGCTGGAGTACTGTGTCAGTGGGTGCTCATAGCCGGAGCCTAGTGTAAACTGAACAACCATTGATGAAGCTTTTTCTCAGAGAAGTTTTATAGCCTACATGATGATCTGGCTGCTTGGAGAAAGAGAATGGGTTTGACCAAATGTCCGGTGAAATCACATCACTGGGTGCAGTGCAGACACACTGTTCAGTTTAGCCAGGATTCAGCTGATCAATGAGGTATTAGAATAAATATATTTTGGTTTGATGCTTTAGCTTATGAATTATGCACTATAATGACACACATGCCTTGGCTAAAAAAAGGATAATAGTGTTTACATTCAGCTTTTAAATGTGAGTTCATGCACTTGTGTCCTCATGTTTCAGACTTAGAAATGTGTATGTCTTCTCTCACTCTGGCAAAGTTTCTGATCCCTCTTTTTCTTGAATATCCCATTTTTCTAGGCTGTGTCTTTGTATCCTGATCAGACTGAACTTGGGTCTTCAAATAGTTCCTTCCCTAGACTCCCTCTCTCTTGCCTTGTTTTTTAAATACATTCCAACCCCCCACCCCCCTGTGGTCTTTTTTTTTTTTTCCAAAAATCTTTGCCTAGTCTTTACCCATTCTCACTTTCAGAATATTCTTTCCTTCTTCATTGTCCATTGTAGGACAGCATTGTTGCAGATAAGGATAGCACCTGCACTCTCTGCCATTTGCAGTACTAGCAGCAGGTAGGAGAGATAAAAAACCTCTTCTCTGACTTTTGGGGCTCTAAAGAAAGGTAGGGAACAGCAAGATTTTTGTTACAGAAAATAGAGAAGCCTTTTCATTTATCATCCTTACCTAGAGTGCACAGCCACCCTGTGGGAGCATTAGCAAGGTGGGGCAACGTGAGGCAGCTCAGTTAGGAATGAAGCAGCGTGTGGCAGCTTCTCCTGCGTTGTGTTTGCTATCTAGACCTGCTTCTAAGTGTAGGCAAAGGAGAGCGGTACCTTAGAGCAGTAACTGTGGCTTATCCTTGTGTCTACTTCCCTCATTGTGCTAAAAGGCCTGGTTGACCATTACTCCTTAAGAGCGATGGGACCAGGGAGGATTGAGGTCAGGGGAGGAATTGCTGGGGGGGAGTTTCAGAGAAAGGAAGGCTTTTCTGGTCAGAAACCCTCCACCCCCTCAGTGGCAGCGGAATAGCGACCCTCCCTCCAGTGTGACTCCACAGAGCTGTTTTCTCAGCTTTCAGCCCCAAGTCTGCTCCTCCTTCCATCGTTCTCATCCTAACAGTGTCCTGGCCTTACTTTCTCATCTTTGTGGCAGCAAAAATAAATTTTGCCTTTGCTTCTGGACATCCTGAAGAACCTCTGGTTTTGCCAAGACCCCTGTGGATGCATTTTTCATTGCACAGCAAATTGTAAAATTTCTTTCGAAAATTGGTTGTAATTTAGTCTATTACCGTTTGGACTCTGGTATGAACTTGTTTCATATCTACGTGTGTCTTTCTAGTAAGATAACTACAGCTCTCATATCCTACAGACTTGCAGTGCTGCAAAATGGATTGTACCCTGACACCCCCCAGATCTTGCTCCAGAGTCAGGGCACTGCAGAACGGGTACAGTGCTACCCGTTGTGGAGAGATGTGAGAATTAGGTTACAGAGTGTATGAAATCCCTGACAGACGATCATGGTACTGTGTGATGGTTGGTCATTTCCATAACGTAGCTGTGCAAATTGGCTGTTGCCCGACGTTCTTCCACCACAGCAATGGCAACCGTCCAGTCTGTGCTGGAAGGGGGGGCAGTATTCATTCATTCATTCAGCATGAAGTGCCATGGCTTAGCATATTTTGGGTTACTGCTTCAGACTCTCAGTTACTTGTTTTAGTGTTTTGGGCTATTGAATGAGTCCTGTGGAAAGGAAATGCTTCTGTTTTGCCACCTCCATTATGTTATCTTTTCCAGTGCAATTACAAGCTAATTCAAAGCTCTTTGTGGTAGGCTAATAGCTTCTGATTCACTGCTGTCGGCCAGTACCTTTTTGCGCACTTTTCATACCATTTACCAGTCCCGCTACTGCTTACCTATGAAGAATACTTTTTTCCCCCCCCTTGAGTAGAGACTCATCATAGGCGAATCATTAATAGAAAATCGAAAAGATCCCATCTGTTAGAGTTGCATATGGCTAAGATCACAATTATCAAAAGTCTTTTTTTTTTTTTTTTTTTTTTCCCCTTATTCTTATCCACACAATAAATGTAGTTGTCAGCAGGATAAGTTCACGCATCGGATAAGGTCACAATTTCATTTAGTGACAACTTCCAACAGCGTGAACTTACAAGGTTCAATTTATTAAAGAGTCAGAAAGGATAAGATCACTGCATGGCCAGCCTGATTTATCAGGGTTTGACTGGAGTACTTGAATAGAGAATGTCGTATTTCAAGTTTATGTTCAAAACTGTAGTTTAGTGTGTGTTATGTCTCAGAGACTTGAAAATTGAGGGAGAAGAATTTAGAGGAGGTATCTCAATAATGCAGTTTATGTCTGCCAAGCAAGTGTATGAGCATTTAATATTGGAGCTACGTTGTTAAGAATCACAGTGGAAACGGGATAGCTCTCTACTATCAGTGAACTGCTGTGTGCCAACGTACACATATTAGTTTGTTATAAAGGAGGTAATCGCCAGTCAAATATTAAATGCAGATTCTTCCTGTGTGTACAGGATGGCAGGTAGATCTTGGGCTCTGGGCTGAGCAGCGCTGAAGAACTTCTGATAGGGCTTTTAACTTGCTTGCTCTGGCTTCACAGCAGTCCTTGATTGCAAGTACAACATAAACAATTTCTCTGCCATGCAAAGATATTCATTAGGGAGCTGGGTGGTTGTGCACTGGAAATGTGCAAAGAAGGAGCCATTCCACACCTTTGGAGTGGAAATTGGTAGATCCCCATGATGTCAAATAACCAATCTCTAATTATAGCAGAGGAGGAGCTTACTGGTTCTTTATAACTGACTCCCCTTAGAAAGCTATTCCCAGTTAAAAAAGGCCTACTGCCAAAGCTATCGGTCACTTGCTTAGAAACGTTAAACATTTACAAATCTGGATACACTTACTTCTGAACAAAGTAGTTCACTTTTCTTCCCCAAAATGCTGTTCATCATTCACCTTCAGATATATACTCCTTTGTTCCTTATTCCAGAACAGAATGAAAAAATGGTATTATTTTATTCAGAAGTACTATTTATAATTGAATTCTTCTGGTACTCGAACAGTTGTCAAATCCTGTTAAGGACCAAATCTGTTGTCGGGTTCCCGCATACACTACGTGCTTTGTGTATTTTTTTTTAAATGATTCTGATTTTGCTGTAAAGGAAGACAGAGCTGAACTGACCTCTCTGCCTTCTGTTTTATGCAAGCCCTATGTGGCATCCCTAAAACAATATGTATATGTAAGAAAAGAATCCTAAATTGAGTCCTTTCATTCTGGTTTTGTATCCACCAAGGTGGCCTTATATCTTAAAAGCCATGGGATGTTTTGTAGCTGTACTAGTGAGTCATGACTTGGGGCTTCTTTTACAGTGCAGCTATCATAAGTCTTTGAGTAATCACAGACTTTAAAAGTATGCTACATCAACAAGATAAGAGAAACAGCCCACAGCACTAACAGCATTATCTTTTACCAAAATTGATTAGCCCATACTATGTGTCTCAAATATTTTGTATAAACTTACTCAGCAAGCTGGAAATAAGTGTGTTCCTGAAGAACAAGCTGAAAAAAAAAAATACTTGCTCTGTAGTAAGGAAAAAGGAAGTAGATATCACTAAATGGAATGTCTCAAGTAATTTTTTTTTACCTAACTTGCGAAAACTAAAAGCAGGGCATCACTTCCTCTCTATTTTTGTTTCTTAGTGATGTTTCTGTAACGCTTCTTGCTGTCCTTTTCAATTGGACGGTTGACAGGTTCAGGATGAAAACAGCAAAATACAACTGCCTCTCGACTTTGCCATGCGAATGATGACGTAGATCACATAATTTATCTCAGGAGTGTGTATGAATGCTATATATTATAATTTGCTGTTACGTGGAGGAACATTATGTTCAGTGTTCAGTAGTGAGGTGGTCTGTTGCAATTACTGATCGCTAGAAACTCCTAATGGTGTTTGGCACAGAATTTTATGCTTCCTTTGGGCTGTAGCAGCAGTTTTCATCCTTTCTTTCCTTTTCTCCCCCCTCTTTGGGATATCCATGGACAGGCACCTGTGAAGAGTCAATACCAGCTGAGTCTTTACTACTACAAGTGGTGATACAGCAATAAAATCTCCGCTCCTCTTCCTTTTCCTGATGTAGTCTCCGAAGATGCTGAGCACTTGTGCAGGGGATGGTAACAGTAGCGAGCACTTCTGATTTACATCTGAACTTCTTCTGGGGCTGAAGGGGGAAGTCTTGTCTTGCTGACACATTTTTCAAACTCTTTTAATTAAGAGTCACAGGGTGAGGTTGTCTTTTTTTTCCCAGCAAACTCTCTTGAGGTCAGAAGTATGGCACCACTTAAACAGTGTCCTCGTGGGAAGCGGCGGTGAGCGGGGGCCAACCCCCTTCTCGCCAGCGGGGCGCCGGGCCTGTCTGGTGCCTCAGTTTCAATACTGTTCACCAAATCGGAAATTTCAGAGGAGCAAAATGTTGTAAATGAATGCAGGAAAGTTGCAGGCTCCTTACTCCGGGGTCAGGGGAATTCAGGAGAGGATTTTCAATAGTGACATTTGTAATCTTTCTTCTACAAACCCTTGTACCAGCCCCTGGCCTTCCTGCTTAGGGCAGACAAAGGAACATGTACAGGGATTTTACAAAAGATGCAGGCTCGGGTAGGAAAAAAATAATCTTAGTAGATGCTTGTAGACCCTGATATGTAGTGGGGTTTTTTTAATTTACAGCCTTCTTACTGTTAATTTTTTCCCCTAAACAGACAGATTTTCAGTAGGAAAAAAAACAAAAAAACAAAAAAACAAACAAAAAAAAAATCATTGCCAAGGATCAAAATGTAATGTACTGCACCTTGTGCAAATGTGGCCAAAATGTCTGTGTTTGCCAAAATCTACGAGCAGATTACCCTTCCCAACCCTAAAATCCACCCATAGCGTTAAAATGGCTGCTGGTCATGGTGACCAGAGAGAAATGTATCTTTTTTGGAGAACTGTGCTCAAGGGAAACAGGTTATGCAGCAAAATGTTTTGTTACACTGTCTGCAATCTACTACTCTGTCATGGTGTCCTGAGTGGAGAGGAAATTAGAGCAGCTACAGTACAACTCAGCATGATGTTACCCCAACTGTAGTAGATGTCAGTGTATTCATACATATTTAAATGTATTGTCCAAACTACAATCTGGGCTGTAAAAAAAAAGAGAGTAAAAGAGAGGAAGAATCAATATTAATTTATTTAATTATCAACTGGAGCTAAAAAATATAGTTTTGGAAAATAATTGGTTTTATGTTTGCTTCAAACTTGAGCTACTTACCAGGTATGAGAGTCATGTTATTAATCTTATTTAAAATATAAAGTGTAATGATGTGTACCTTAAAACTTTGGTATGTTTTTGGATATCACTGGATGATCTGCCCTAAGTTTGTCGTTCTTAATCCATTAAAAGACAGGCCTGCTTGTAAATCCACAGGTACAGATAAGGAGTCACTGTTTGACTGTGTCTGAACCCTTTTCAAATGAAAAATGTCAGTGGCAGAAAGGGAGGCTGAATTATTTTTTAAAAGGGTTTTCAAAGATTCTCATGATTCCTCTGGTATCAGTTAAATGTGACATGTCCATAGACACAGCTGGGTTTTAGTGTGTAAAAGCAAGCAAATGCTATGGTTTTCGTCTCTATGTAGAGAGAAAATGCTGCAGTGTGCCTAAGTGATCAACATGTTACTTTGCAATACTAGAAAGATTTTTCCCTTCCATAATTAACATATAAAGAGAAGTTTTAGAAGTTAATACAGTTTGCGACAATGTAACTGTGAGAGGGAAAAAAAAAAACCTTTTTTTTTTTTTCCCCCGTTTGGATGCATATGTGTCACGTGTAAATGAGATATAATTAATCCATAAGCTTTCCTGCTCACATACTGCCTTTAAAATGTCATAGCACTGTCACAATGAGGACTCACCCGCATACATAGAAGCTTTTGTAAACTGATACAGCTCTATTTCCTAGATTTGTTCCAGTTTGCAGGAAGGATCTGATGCACAATTTTACGTAGGGTAGTTTTGTAATCTGCAACACTCAGAGGTGAAATTTAGATTTCAGTGCTTGAAAATGGAAGCTGGAGCCAAGTCTTCTCTTTGGAAAATGGTCGAGAGATTAACCACTGCGGACAAGGAAAATCTCTGCAGCCTGGCTGTAACATAAATCCAGGCGTCGATGGGAATGGTTAGCTTGGGGAAGTCTGTGGAGACTGCCTGCAAGCCAGGAGGAGTTACTCACTTCCTCCGGCCCAAGGTTCATTTCACAACTGCCAGTTCTAAATCTGGGACAAGTTTACTTCTTGCACAGTTGGACTTCACCCTGCTTGTGGGAAAGCACCAATCCTGATTTGGGTAGAGTTGTTGAGAAGGGGCGTGCTGATGCAAAAGGCAGGAATTACTGTTGCATCTGGTTGGTTTGGAAAGGGACAAAGGGGCTTTAGGAGGCAGGAAAAGGGGTGAAAAGAAATCATGGCTCCAGCGAGGTTGAGGTGAGCTCTGCTTCTCGTGTGGCCAGCAACAGATTTTCTGCCTACCTTCAGGATGGCCAAAGCTTGGAAGTGCAACAGCATGTAAAAATTCAGTCAAATGTCTTCACAAGAGCAGCACAGATCAGCCCTGTTCCATTTTATCCCCCTCAATATTTTAAATCAGAATTTGTCTGAATTGTTTTAGAAAAGAAAATTAGAAATCGTGTATATAAGCACAACTGTTACTACATTTTAACTGAAACACTTGTTCATACAAAAATAGGCTTATTGAAGAGACTGCTTTCATTGAAAGGTTGTCCAGACTGTTTTTTTAATCCTGAAATGAAGTGAAAAAAATGTTGGGGAGAAAGTTGGTGACGGAGTTTTATTTTTCCTTACACAGTAATAAGCAATTGTGCATTATTATTTCCCTTTTCACAGGAAAAATCCAGAAAAGTTTAAGTGAGCTAAAGTTACAATTTCACTTTGAAGTGTTAATTTTGAAGCTCTTACTTTCAAAAACAAAATTTGCTTTTGAAAAAATGAAGAATTAGAACACAGTAAAAAAACCAAATAACTATACCCACCCTCATTGCTTTTACATATTTTGCATCAAAACCTTAAGCTAACAATTTAAATTAGTTTGGTACAATTCTGAAATGTTCCTGCTTTTAAAGTATGTGTCTCAATGTTTTAGTAGCCAAATGCTTTAGAATGTGGTCTTGTGACAGAAAAATTCATCAAGGAGGTTAATGCACCAGGTGTGGATGCTATTACACTCTCTCTTCGCAGCTATCATCTCTCCCCTCCTCAGCATTTCTTAAGAACTTTTATGAAACCACTATTCTGAATAAAAATGCCTTCAAAGTCTAATGCATGTGAAAAGATGCAAGAAAGGAACGGGACTTTCTAAACGAAATTTGAATATATAAGGGAAAAAGTGGGGTTTTTTTTCAGGATGACAAGATCGGTTGTTTTTCAGATGAGCATAATTAATTCTCATTATATGGGTCCTCGGAACATTGTGCGTGTAAAGCCGACACAAAGGCAGAGGTGGTTGTTGTCAAGGCACAAGTGAAAGTACTCTCAACACCGCTTGTTTTCTTTGTTTGCAGGAGAGTTGGAGGTGGTCCAGAAAGACGGGGAGCGCAAGATTCAGAGCCGGCAGCAGCTTCCGGTTGGAACAACATGGGGGCCTTTTGCTGGCAAGATGGATCTGAATAATAACACCTTGGTATGTAGATGCTCCGAGACGCTTCGCTTCGTTATATTGTGTGTCGTTCTTTAGGGAATAGCCTGAATTACTGCTCAGCCAGAGCATTTGAAAACGGGCATTGTTAGCTTTCACGGACAGTGCTATTTGGCTCTTTTCCAATTAGTTCATCTGTGGCAACCATCCACTTAAAGTTATTTGGAGCACAGGTTAATAGTATTTAACTTGTTATTTTACAGAAGGGAAATGTCACTTCCTTGTTTACTAAACCAAGCTGTTGTGTTTCTGTAGGAAAATGGGATCTTTAGTGGCTTTTAAACTTTTTCATAGCAATAGTTGCTGAATAATTAAATCATTTATTAATTTATATCAATAGATGGTACAGAAAATAAATAAATACATTAATTTAGGCTAAAATTCATTACATTTGCCTTAATGTTACTGAACACAATGAGATCCCCCATCAGTTTAAAATTATTTTGAAAGGTATCAAAAGGCTCCTGTCACATAATGTATTCCTAATTAGCGTTATTTTTTATTCTTTTAGCAGAAATTATGTGGGCCATCTTACTGATAAGTAATGCTTTGCTGATCTCAGTTCACTGTGCTGAAAATCATGTCATCCCTAGGTTTTCATTTCATTTTTGTTTGTATTGGTTTTAAGTCTGAGCTTCAATATTATTTGTATATAGTTAAGATTAATTTTCTGAGAATATCTGGAAAGGTGACCCTGTATTGAAAAACACAACAAATACCTCTTGAAGAAGGGTTTTAGACAATCCTGGAACATGCATTGCCCTGTGGGATACTTCTGAAGAACCATTGTCTTCAGCTGGATCACCGTTTGCTATTACAGACTTTGCAAGAATGTATTAGCATAAAGACCTGTGGAACTGTTTCACAGCAGTATGTTACATACATTTGGGGTAGATACGGCTCTGCTGTAAATTGAGAAGCTGAGCTTCTCAGTGTTGGGGGTATTGGCCTGCCCTTGGAGGCCCTGAAGAGAGTGAGGAGTGCTGAGATGCTGAAGTACCATCTCGGAGAGTGTGAGACGGCTTCTGTGGACATGGGAGAAAAGGGGGAAAACTGATGGTCTTTAACTCCTCCCTGGAGAACCTATACCTATATATTGGGGTTCTCTTTCTAAGGGCTTGCTGGATAGTAAGCAAGTCACTTTCTGTGAATATGCATATTAAAATTGTACTGAAGTCTTATTCTGTTATGAGTATGTAGCGACCATTTAAGATCTTGATATTTTGTTGACTCTTTAGCATAATTCATTAATCAAAAGGTGATTTGTTAATCAAAAACCATCAAACGAGATGTTACAGAAAGTGTCATGGAAACTTTGTCTAAGTTTCCTAGAGTTCATTATTCCCAACCCAGATCAGAATTCCCATTCAGGCATGTGAATAAAGGGTGGATTTTCAAAAGTATTGGACAAAAGTATCTTACTGTTAGACGGGGGAAACTGGACAATTTGAATACCTCTCTCCATTTTCTCCATCCATTTGTTTCATTTTTGTTTTCTGAAGGAGGCGTAGGGCAACCACAATCCTAGCAGGAGCCTGCTTCTCCTTTGGTAGCACAGGCATATATTAATAACAGTCTGTTATTACTTTGTAAATTTGGGCAAAACCCACTTTTGCTGTAATAAAAACATTTAGCTAAGATATTTTGTTTTTAATGAACTTACAATTAAGCAGGGAGCAGAGCTAACTTTTTAGTTTGGTGATTGTAATGAGATGGAACAACTTTCTCAACCTAGTTCAGAGATGTGGGATGAAAATATTCAGGACTTTTTTTCTCACTAAAGTGGAAAGATATTAATTTGTTTCCTGTCCAATGAAAAAACATGAAGTCTATATTTTCTAACACTTGAAAGATTACACTTTTGTTTTGCCTACTAATGTAATACATTTGGAAATCTGAAAAAGTTCCTGTAAACAGAATTGTAATCCTCAGCAATATTGTTTTGTCCCCTGAGTGGTTCCATCCTTTGAGATAGTCAAAACTGAACCGGATATGATCTTGAGCAATCTGAGTTAACTTCGAAGTTGGATCTGACTTTGAAGTTTGCCCAGCTTTGAGCAGGAGGTCCCTTCCAAGCTGAATTATTCTATGATTCTAAGTACTGTGTCTTTTTCCAGAATATCAGATCTTTCCTGTAATCCTACATTTGTTACTTTGAACTGCCGTGTGAAGAAATGTAAACCTTTTGATAAAACTTTAATTTACTGTTTAAGCAACACAAGCCCAGTGCCAGTTTCTTCATATTTTTCTTTTAACTTTTTTTTTTTCTTTTTCTTGAAACAATTCTGATTTATTGATGATCTTTCTGTTTGCTTGACACATTTGATTACTTTTCTCACTAGTGTACATGCTCTCTGTTGTTCATAAGGGGAGTTGCGTTTGTTTACTTTATTTATTTATATCTGTTTTGGAAAGCTTATTTGGGTAAAGCCTCACCTCCCTAGAATTCAATCAAACTTTCACATCAGCAGCTGACAGCAGGTTTAATTCATTTCTGAATGAGAAGTTCAAACATTATACTGCTGTAAACATCAAACAATTTTTGGAAAAGAGCTTTAATGTGAAGTTTTGGTATAGAAAGGAAAAGGAAGAAAATATCAGGGAACCTGAGGTGAGTAAATATCACAATGTTTTCACCTGGTTTCTTTATTGGAAAAGATGTTTGTGGCGGACTACAAGTATCTTACCTGACTTTAGTGTTTGGTGTTAGCAATGTGACACTGCCTCACAGGATTCATTACCTAGCTATAACAGTTACAGCTTACTTACTAACCTTGTACTCTGCGCTGTATGCAGCCTGTACATATAATATCCTGTTGAAGTGCTTCTTATTTCAAGCAGTGCTGTGTTGCTGAATACAGGCTCACTGCTGGCGGCTCAGGAGATGGAGCAAGCTAATTAATTCAGCACGATAATTAATTGAGTCACCGTGCCAGATGTCAAATACTTTTTAGATCTTTCAAGTTTCTGTCTTGAAGTATGTTAACAATATACATCTCAGAGTAGTGGAAGGTTGGGTACCTTGAACAAAAATGGTTTAAGTGCTGTTCGCAATTGCAATAGGAATAGCAGCTGTCGACTTCATCAGGAGTGCCGCAGCACTGTCAGGAAATATGATAGAGTAAGGTCCGTATCAGGACTGCAGAATACTCTGACTCTAATGGTAGACTTGAAATAGCTCAATGACTAATAAAAGTTCTTCATTTTTCTCACCTAGGAGTTAGGCAATGCTTCTGAATTACAGAGTGATCAAAACCCCTTATGAAATGATGTACCCCATTGCATTACTGTTACTGTTGATGAAACAATCTGCATGCAGCCACCAGAAATCTTAAGAACATTGTTTTTAACAACAAAGAGAGACTCTCAGATCTTAAAACTTGTCCAGGTGTTTAAATCGCATTTTGATCTGAACTTAAGAACTCCTTACATCATTATTAAATATTTATAGATATCTGTTTACATACTTTTATTATATTTAGAGTGACAGATCTCCTATTTAGATACTTTTAATGATCTGTTCCTGTAGTTTTGCAAACTGGCAAAATTCCCCTGCTTTCAGCTGCACCCATAGTTTGTATCTGTCTGCACTACTGGGCATAGAGGTTACTGCCTTCCATTTCCTTCCCCATCTTCCACTTTCCATCAACTGGTCCATGATAGTTGATAGCTCCAAGAAAATGAGATGCACAGGAGTATCTTTTCAAGCCTAGAAAGTGTAGTTCTAAAATAAGAGCTCGTTCTCTTGTTTTACAGTAAAGAGATCACCTACATGTTTCTGGATTCTGTTTGTTATAATCTTGCTGTTTTGACAAACGGACACATGACGAGTTTTGTATAATGCTGCTTTCTATCTACAGTTGGTGAGAACACAGCTCTACAAGGAAGGCGACGCGATTTAGTCGCTAATTTTACCAGGAAGGCTCCAACTTTTTGCCTTGCTGCATGACAGAAAATTCAGTAGTTCGTGGGTACCTAAAAGTAGACAGGAATACATTTCCAAGCCTGAAACTCCCAGCTTGTGATTTCTGTCTTTAACAGGAGAGGGGATTTGCACAAATGCCAAGTCTAATGTGAACAGGCAGGTGAGAAGAGTGTCAAACCCTTCCAGGCTGATCATACAAACCACTGAAAGAGTACTTGCTGCACGTAAGCAGCTCTAAATGCAAGACACTAGCAGCATAATTAAGAAAAAAACAGTTGCTTGCTTTCTGCCAGCTGTAAATATTTTCCCTGATTGAAGGGACACCTTGATGGGAATGAGGCCCTTGGAAACAAAATCGGCACAGAACTGCGTGGACCACAATGGACGTCTAGCTCCGGTAGTTGAGTGGAGGCATTCTGAAAGACCTTTTCACTTGGCTGCCGCCATCTATTTTTTGGTGTTAATCTGTGCCCATGGCATGGTTTAGTGAAGCAAAACAATGAGTAGCTGGATCCTGCCCCCCATTCTCATCATCTTGTCGCAGGGAGGAGTGCGTGGGGCAGGCCTGTATCGGCCTGATAAGGAAAAGAGGATTCAACGTGGCTGTGAAGGCAGTCTGTGGGAGGAAAGTGTGCAGGATTGGGCCAGGCAAGCAGTGGGTTACAGCAGGGACCCTTTAATGGGATCTGGGAGGTTCAGCGCCAAAGCAACACTTCTTCTGGAAGATATCCTCATGAAACAGTTTGACTGGGTAGCGTGAGGGGCTGAGGAACCAAGGTTCAAAATGCAGTTAAGTTACTCACCTGCTAATCTGTGGCTTGTCACTTTGGGTCAAAAACCTCATCTCTGTAGTAGCCAGCAACTTTTAATCTTCGGAGCTGCAGTGGTAGGGTTTGCTGGGCACTTTGGTTGGAGGTGCTGCACGGCCACTGAGACAGCCAGTGGTCAGGCTGTAGTGTCTGGTTCTCTTGTTCAAACATGGGAAGAGATAAGGCAGGTTTTATCTTTCGATATTTGTCTGCAAATGGGGATTTTTGGCTGTTATTAGCATAGAGCCATTTTTATATTTAATTACCAGAAATCATGTATTAAGTAATGAACCTTGATTCTAATCTTTATTATACTGGGTTTATATGTTTAAGTACCTCAAGTGACTAAAAAAAGCTTTCCTCATTTTTACTGCTGTTACTGTCAGGCTCTTCATGTTTAAAACTAGTTTAAAAAAACTTCCTTCTTTCCCAAACACGAGCAGACGTTAATGTAATGGCACATTGTGTCACACTTAACGGTGATGTGCTGACGTTCTGTGCAGGTGTCAGGGTTGGCCATTTCATACAGACCGAAACATTAAAAAAAAAAAGGAAATAACCCGAGGTGATGTCGGCATTCACATGGCCATCCACAATGGTTTTTGAGAACACATGACCTCATGTTTCCTCACCTTTTATAAAGTGCTCTCTTATTTATATAGGCATGTAGTTGAGGGGATTGCAATGACAGAACTTTTTTTGAAACTGTTGCATAATTGTAGTTTAGACGCTTCTTTTCTTACAAAAAAAATTTAGTTATTTCTACTCCTTTATTTACATTTACACAACAGAGTCAATTTAAAACATGTTAGTAATATGATAGCAAGATGTGGTAATGGTCTGAATAAACACGCTGTTTTAAAAAAAGCCAAACGGTTTTCTTCCAGCTTGCAGAAGTAGTTTTCAGAACATGAACAGGTGATGAAGCAACATGGTCCATGAAAAGAAAGAGCACACTGATCATGCACCTCTGTCTAAATGCTGTTAGTGCACTGGTATTAGTACTGCATGCCATTACCATAGCCTTCATTTTACGATATTATATGTTTAAGGGACATATAAATAGGATTTGCTTTAAAAAACCAAAACAAAACAGAACACAAATGTTCACAGGAAGACCGGTTTGAAATTACGTTGTTATTTTTTATTTCTGAATCAATTTCCAGAATGTAGTATTATGTCGATAGGAGATTTTCACATAAAATCATGTTTGTTTTATAACCTTTTTTCCTTGGCTACAGCCCTTTTTGAAGACTACACATACCTATGGTTCATTTTGACACCTGTTTACCAAAACAGTAGAACTTTAACTGTTGTTTAAAAGTACCACTGGTCACTTTGAAAGGTTTTTTAAAATAATTCAGTTACTTGCTGCTTGCTATAAGCGTCTCCATTAAGCAGACTTTATCCTAATACTGTTGTAATTAAGAGTAGACATTACCAACCATTCTCATTAAACTAACTCAGTTCCCTGGGAAAAAAACTCAATAAACTATCTGTCCTATTTCAGCAAGCTTCATTTCAGTAGGGGGATTCTTCTCAAAGTGGGAACATACCCTGGGGCACATTGCCACGGAGCTGCTGAGTGCAGAGCGAGGCAACAGCCCTGCAAAAGAGATGAGGCAAGGTCAGGAGCCTGGGACAGAAAAAGGGCAAGAAGATTTAGGTTGGGGCCTCCCAGGCAGCAGAAACAGAGGGAGACACCATCTGCAAGTGCCAGGCTCTTCCATTTTAGGATGTGGGGAAGAGTGGAGAGAAGACAATGTGTACTGGAGCACATCTTGCACTGTTAAGCTGTTTAAAGAGAACCACTGCAATGAATTGTGCAGCAGCATATTCTTGTGCTGCTAGACTATGGATACCTAGGCTAATCTCTGAGCTATAGGCTTTAAGACTCAGTGCTTATACTCCTGTTGTAGATTTTGCTAAATTTGTAACACAATTTTTAGAGTGGGATGGACTCTTATTTAAAAAACTTTGTGTGAGAGAAATAATTAATTTAGCTCCATTTAAGGTCATTCATGTAGCTCATTACACTAACAGGCACGAGTGCAATACCCATGTTTAAGATGAGGAATTTCACATTAATGTTGTCCTCTGAGGAAATTTTTAAAATTCATGCTTTTTATAATGATATTTCATCTTATTTATGAAACATATGTATTATTATAGACTAAGCAGATATAAAATGTCAGATTTAAATATTCAGCAGGTTTTGAAGCAACTTTCTTCTCACTAAATCTTAAAAACCACCATTTTTTAAATCTGAAATAAAATTCCATTTCGAAAACGTTGACACATTTTTTTCAGTAGTTTCACACCCATAGAACAAGCATAGGAAATTCTAACTCCGTCATTTAGTGGAACATAAAGCTACAGTGGTGCTTGTGTCTACAAAAATGTTTGCATTGTTAAGCCATGAATATGGTAGTTACAATGGGCACTGAACTGAACGACCTGGAGGCTTGTGTTCTTTCTCTGTCCACTAGAAAACACAATGTCCTGGATGCTCCTGGGTTTCTTTGGGGCAATTGCACACAAAGCGATGCCTGCCCAAGGGCAGTTAGCCTTAGTGTACTTTGGTAGCGGAGAAGAGCACCGCGCTGCTGTTGCCTGTGGAAGTGTGGCAGCACTTGTGTTGCACTCAGCATGTTGGCCAGGTGTACTGTCTGGACATACAAATGGCATGTGATTATGAAAACATCAACAGATGCTTTCCTTAAGACTTGTGGAGGCAACAGAGGGCAGCTGTTTGGAATAGAATCATAGAATCATTAAGGTTGGAAGGGACCTTTAAGATCATCAAGTCCAACCGTGAACCCAACACCACTGCCATGCCTGCTGGACCATGTCCCAGCGTGCCATGTCTATATGGTTTTTGAACACCTCCAGAGATGGTGACTTCACCAGTTCCCTGGGCAGCCCGTTCCAGTGCTTGACCACTGTTTCAGTAAAGAAATTTTTTCTAATATCTAATCTAATCCTCCCCTGTCTCAACTTGAGGCCATTTCCTTTCGTTCTATTTCTAGTTACCTGGGAGTAGAGACCATCACCCACTTCACTAAAACCTCCCTTCAGGTAGTTTTAGAGACCAGTAAGGTCTCTCCTGAGACTCCCTTTCTCCAGGCTAAACAACCCCAGCTCCCTCAGCCGCTCCTCACAGGACTTGTTCTCCAGAACCTTCACCAGCTTTGTTGCCCTTCTCTGCTGCTCCAGCAGCTCAAAATCCCAATAAATAAAATGTGCTGTAGAGAAAATTTTGGTGTGAAACAAAAATTTGCCATTTGGTGGTGTCAAAATTTGTTTGTTCTAATAAAAGTGCAGACTAAGATACCGTATCATAGTAACAATTACAAAATTTCAAATGATTGTCTATCTTCATTTACATCAAAAAAAAAATACTTCAAGTAAAAGAATAGACCTGTGGTTTCAGTGAAGACAGTGGCTGCTTACTGCTTACTTCTGTACACTGTGATGGAACGATCTAAATTCCAAACATAAATTCCCTTTCTGTCTGAATATAGTTGAGGGAGGTAGCCTGTTTCTAGTTGTTTCATTAGCAGCCAAATTAACTGCATTCTGTGAAAGTGTGTTTTTGAATGTTTTGAATAGGAAAACCCTCTCAATATTTAGAGTAAGTGTAGTTAGTACAGTATGTGTAAATACATAAATATATTTTTTTAAAAAGTATAGTATGTATCTTTTTACATATATATATACACACACATACAAAATGTGTTTGTGAGTATATAAAAATAGCATATTCTAATCAGAAGAAAGTACTGACTGCCATTAGGTCCTAAAAATCGATTTTATTTGAAATACTAACATTTTGCTGAACTTTCTTCTCTGTTCAGCTGTAGCTTCTTTTCTAATGATGTTGTAGTATCACATAGCCAGCAGCAAAATTTGTCCTTTTCCAGATGCAGCGGATCTGCTTTGCACCACTAAAATAAGGGCAATACCGAGCTTGGCTTGAGATCCTAAGTGCCGAGTGAAGTTTGTAAGTGTCCTGGGCCTCATTTATCAAGCTCGGAGAACAAGTTCATCAATCTAATCCCGTGGCGGCTCCTCAGGCTCCAGGGGAGCTGAAAAGATGATCAGCCCCAGCCATTAGAGCTCTGCTGGAAAGGGCACAGGAGGCCCCATCGCTTGCCCTCCTGCCCTCCCTGCCAGCCCCTGGGCAGCGGCCGCGGGGCAAGGGCTGCTGCAAGGGAGGCACAGCTAGTGCTCTGCCCGACTATGTGTCTTACTTGCAGGGGTTTGGGCATGTTCTGGTATGCCATATATGATAAATTATATGCATAGCCTCATCAGATTTAATATCGTTTCATACTCATGTCCCATCTTAGATTACTTACTATTAATTAATAAACTTTCCTTTTCAGTAATGCATTTTATCATTTATTCCACAGACTAGAGGAAAAGGAAAATATTTCAATGTATTTACAAAATGTTTCACAAACTGTGAAACATTAAATATGGTTAGAATAATATGGGTTTTTATTTGAACTCTTTTAACATATTTAGGGAATAATTGAGTTTTACATAGACAAAATACTGTCCTTTCTGTGCTCTAAGGGTAGGATAGCAGTCTGGATGCTACTGATGCATTTAGAATAAACTACATAGCATTTGAGATATCATCATAGTTTATGTAGATTATTCTCACTCTGAGAAAAAGTCTTATAATTTAAAATTCCCCCTGTCACAGATTAGTATTTTATATCTTGTTTTTGACATTTGATTTGATATCTGAAAAACATAGAGAAATTTTTGCAATAAAAAGTCTCATATATGTTAGTAATTATTATTATTTCTGTATTTATTTATAAACATCTCAAATTTTCCAAAATACTTTTTTTACTTTGAAGCTTTCTTTTCCACATGGCGGTCTCTAATCTGGGGGATGAGTGACCACATTTTTTAAAAGACGAAACTGGAACTCCTGCCATGTGTGAGGACATTAAAGATGAGTTTAGGGGAGCTGAGGGAGGTGTGCCTCAGTGCTGGGGAGGTGAGGAAGGATTCTTCCCTCTCTCCCCCTCCTGCAAGCTGTTGTCCTCACTTTTGGAAGAAAACTGTGACAAATTAGCATAAAGGGAAGAGAGCAATGAACCAGAAAACAATAGTAGGTCCAAAACATCTCGGTTTCTTCCTTTTTGCTTGTGTTGAAGCAGGCCTGGTTCTGCTATTGCTAATTTTTAATTCTGCTGTGGACCTTATAATACGTCTTATTCTTACCTCTTTGCTTTTATGGTGTTTCTTCCTCTTGGATGTGGTTGCATTTACTACATTAAATATTGAATCTTGTTATTCATATTTGTTAAATTCCAGATCATATTCTTCTCTTTTGGGATCCACTTGTTTTACCTTACTCCTGTTTCTCTTCTCACTCTGTGGAGGTCAAACCACCTCCCCTTCTCCAAGCCAAATTACCATCTTATTCCTGTATTCTTCTGTGCTAGAGGGTGTCCCTCGCTTCCTGGATCCACCTGGACTGTGGTTTATGGAAGTTTATGATGGGTTGCATTAGGTGAACCTGCTGGACTTGCAGGCATAGGTATCAGCAAGGAAGTTTTAGGTTAGATCCAAGAAAGAGCTTCCTAATGGTAATGAGAGTGAAAGGCTGGAAGAGACTGAGGAGGCTGTAGTAAATCTGTGGCTGGTGCGTTTAAGAACAGGCTGGACCAAGGCGACAGGAGTGGTGTAGGCGCAACTGAACCATCGCGTGGGGGAAGGAAACAGAGCAGATGACCCTGTGGCTTTTGGCACCTTGACGCTGAGAAATGTCTGCAGCCAACTTCACTTGTTCATCTGCCCAGAGATGCCTGCAGGTAGCTAAAATCTTTCAAGATTGGCTTTAAAAGGCCAGAATGAGACACTTCTTTTTTGTAGAAAATGGCAGATGGGACGTTACAGCAAGCTAGACAGTTGGTCACAACAGTGTAAGATACTGTTTTCAAAATCTAATTGAAATATAACAAGGGTTTGCTCGGAGATAAGGAAGTAAGCAGCTATATTTCTTTGGCATGTCCCTTCCCAATTGCCTGCAGGGTTTTTTTCCTTCTGAGTATTCTCCCTTCCCACTCTAGCTTCTTGCTAACTAAAGTTAGAATTTACACTCTGTGTATAAACAAGTATTAAATTGGTGTAGCTTTTTCAATGTATTTTTTTCAGCTGTACTTAGGAGTTCGTTTCTAGAGTATCCTGTACCTCTTTTTTAAGAAATGCTGTCTGGTTTATAAGGATCATTGTCCCAGGTTTCTGTGTCACAGATTTGCAAAGTGAGAGCAATGGTATTGCATTTTTAGGATGCCAAATGTGTGCACTTTGATCTGGCGGTACAGCATGCCTCAGGGAGTAAGCTGAATCTTGATTTCTTCAGTCAGTCATCCACTATCAGGTACCAGAGCCCCGATTAGGCAGGCTGAAAAACAGAGAACACACCATGGGTTAGATGTGGAAACATTTGCGAGGAGTCTCTTGGCATCACTGGCATCCTCAGCGCTCATTCTGTGGTGCTGTTTCTGTGCTAGTAAATCTCTTCAGTGCATACAGTAACAGTAACAGGTACCTGCGTGCCGTAGGTGACTGCACGCGCACTGATTACTTTTGAAAACGCTTCCCCCTCCACCAGCTCCTTCAGCAGTGGAACATAAGAAGAATATCCATGTTTTGAAACTTGGCCTCTCACAAATGTGAGACCACTTGGTGTGGTTGTGCCTCCTTAACATTCCTCACATTCCCTCTTCCAAGCCAATCATTAGCACTTGTTGCAGCGTTAAAGTGGCTTTGTAGTAGCACCTACTACGCTTGCTCTGCCGGTGGCATACCTGGGACTAAATGGCCTTTCTGACCTTTAGTAAGCGTTTCCTTGTCAGCCATGCCAAATACTTGACTATCTAATTCTTTGTTCACTGTAACTACCATAACTGTGAGGTCTCCTGAACTCTTCGGAAATACGATCATACCGTTCTCGTTGTTTTCTGTGCGTCTCTGGCTGTGGCGTTGGCCAGGAGCACGTGCAAAGTCTGCTTTGGGAGATTTGCAAGGCGTGGGGAAGTAAAGAGGTTCAGGGGGTGGCATTCGCTGCCAGGGCCCGCTGCAGTGTAGTATTCAGCTTCATGGGAGCTGCAGCGGTACGCTGCGATGATATTATCACTTCAAAAATTTATTGGGATAACAAAGATTGTTGAATTTATTTTTTCAAGAAAGCATATAATATACGCAAATCTCTTCCAAATGAAGTATATTTAGAGATCACAGTTTATATGCTTGTATTTTTTTATTCTAACTAGGTGTTTTTCTGTTTTCATGTATACTTTTTGAAAAACTGTAAAGCAATGAAAGGGAATGCACAATGATCACAAATTTTAAACAGTGAGTAATATGCACTTAGGAATTGATTTTGCCTAGCACTGAGCACCAGCGGGAGGTGCTGAGCTCCCCAAGCTTTCATTCAAAGCAGTAGGGCTGAGGTATGCTTAGCATTTCATGACACTGAACACTGCAAGTACATCCTATAAACCTCTCCATAGAAGATAAATATTTGTTATTTTATTTGACCTTGAAGATGGGACTGGCTTGATAGGGTTAAGGTCAATGAGTATATTATTTTTAGACAAGATACGGACTACATGGATGGTTCTGCTTTATTTTAGTGTGTTAACATCTGGCAGCATTCTGTGTTCCATATGCTGCTGATTGTCCTGATACATTCATCTTCAGCGATTATCAAAAAGATTTCAGTGCTCTGGAGTTAATCACACATTTGAGAAGACAAATACATGAAGATAAGTAGAAAAGCTGCATGTGGTTTTTTTGTGTATAAGACCAATATTTGGGTAATCTTGGCAAGTGCCCTATTAATTTAGAAATATTTTTTAAATTGACTTAATTAGCTAAATGTCTGTAAGTGCTGTGAGGATGGAAAAAACATCTCAGAGTGCAATATTGTTATTACAATAGACGTGGAGAACATTGCTCCTTGAAAATCTGATTGTGCCCTTTTAATTCTAAGTGTTGCATACTTGCTTATTTCTACTAATGATGAATAGTTAAAGAGGTTTTAGATTTTCACCCTTTTCTTGTGCATTATTTTTGTATGGCTTCAGTATATGAAAGTTTATCTATGCTTGTGTTGTTTCATTACAAAAAGCGTACACGTAACTATTGACTGACTTTTTTTTTTTTTTTTTTTATACCAGTGTTTTCAGTTTTCCTAGGTTGATAATGTTTTTTCCAGGGCTATAAATTATTATTTTCATTCTGTGCAGTTTTGGCCTTACATGCTAACTGCTTCAGGGGAGAAAGACTTAAGAGTTTCACAGAGAATTTGCCACATCAAAGCAGGTGTTCCCTTTTACAGTACCTTCTTCTTTCTGAAAATGCAGAAGGTCTGCCATAATCAGAACAAATGGTAAGGCAAAAATCAAATGAAGCCAGACATCTGTCAACTTTTTTCCTCTATTGTGGCTTTTGCCCCAGCCCACACTCACCTTAGACTAAGACCAGTCCTCTAGGCTAGCCCACCATGGGGCTATCCCGTGCCCCATATTCCTGCAAAGAATAATTCAAATAAGAAAACAGCCACAGGGCTCAAAGTCTGGAAAGATGACCCTTTGCTTCCTACACCTCCTGTAAGACAGCCCCTTGCTACTCCACTCTCTGCTAACAAGGAAAGGCACCATGAAATCAGCTGTGGCTGTGGCTCTTAGGCAAACCAGGGGAGGTAGGTCTGTCGATGCAACACTTCCTGGGACGTCTGGTCAAGGCAGATATCAGGAAAGCAGCAGGAAGGCTGAAGTGGCAGTTGGCAACAAAACAGAAGGTACAGAACAAGCTAAAGTAGCAATGTTGATACTCAGTATTTCTCTATTAATTGAATATCCGTCATTTCAAAGAAAAAAATAAAGGCAGCAAAATCTCTTAGGGCACATAACATATCCACATCCACCGTTCAGATTAAAACTTATTTTATCATGCACAAATTTGTTTAGATCTTAGCAGTGACCACTCTTCCTTTTGCCAGTATCTATTAATGATAATTACTTCAAATACTATACTCACTCAGTGATAGCATCACAGCATGGTGAGGAAGATTGTGATCTTATCTAAACCTATTCTGTTTAACTCTGACACTCCTTCTATTATAGTGGGGCCCCGATAAGATCATGCCTGTTAGGATCAGACATTAGTTGGAATCAATATTTGAAAATGTGCCTGTTTTTGCTTAATAGCAAAGTTAGTGCGAGGGTCAGAGTGAGATCATTTGTTGGATGAGATTGTACAGCTTCATCTTGTAATGGAAATGTGTTCTTTGCTTAAGCTGCTGGTGAAAAGTAAAAACAAGGGCTCTTTGAAAGCTGTACGGCTTTGCTAATAATCACTGTCTAAGGAAGATACAATCATTATTATGATGTTTAACATCTGTAGTAGTGCAGCATGTTGAGGTTCTAGTCAGGAACTGGTGCTCCTTTGTGCTAGACTCTGTCTGAACCTGATATTAAAAAGACAGCTGCTGGCCTCAGCTAGCACAGGTCCTGGGTTTAGACCAGACGTGAATACAATGGCAACAAGAAAGTGTGGGAGGCAAAAGCTAAAACGGAGATAATTAAGAGTAGTATAATAAACAACAGTTACATCATACTAAAGCAGCAGACGTGAGTTTTGTAGAGATATTGAATGAAAAATGCAGTGAGTTTGCAGATGATTTCAGAGCATTCTTCCTATATGCATTAAGCTAGTGGAAGAAAATACAAATAAATTGGAGGTATTTATTTAGACAGGAAGACTCATCTGCTGCTAAAGAAGGATGTAATCTAGATCAGTGATGGTGAACCCTTTTAATTCCTGGTGCCAAATTTATTTTAAAAAGCTCAGAAGCTCATGTGCTGCCAACATAAATCTCTCTGTACTGAACTTGGCACCAGTGACAGCAGTTTACGGTTACTGGTGGAGATGAACAGTCAGAAAACACAAAGCACCATAATGCTGTTTTGCTGAAAAATCGGGTTACTCTTATTGTAAAACTTTTCACTTTTACAAAACCAAACCAAAGTCCTGAGGGTATTGCATGGGATGTATGAAAGCTGCAGTGCCCTTTTCTCCTCAAGAATATTAATTTTTACTCTCTCATAAATAAAAAAGTCTAACAGAATAAATTAAAAATAAAAAGTGAATAGTGAAAGACCCATTGTTTTGATCACTGGACTGCAAAATGTGACTCTAGTTCGGTTCCTGAAGTTGGCATGAAAGGGCCGCGTGCGTAGCTTCCAGTGCTAGGCAAGTGCCGTGACCACTGGGCTGCTCTACAGAGAATGGTTCCAAGAGAGATTTTAATAGATCTGTTAAATCATTCCAGTGTAGAATAAAAAATAAATTTGGAAATTTACATATTTTTTAATGAAATGGGATTCTTGTTTGAATGCCCAGCTCTTTATTTGGGTGAACTGCTAATATTAGTGATGTGCTAAGACCTGGGCTGTATTTACCAGTCATTTCCATTTCAGTAACGCTGCTCGTCGCTGAGTGCGTCTGATCTTAACCTCTACCTTCTTGTGGTTTGACTTGGGTTTCCTTTACGGTTCCCAGCTTGAGTACAATTCCTCACATTTGACACACCAGTCACTACATTTGTGACACTGTTTTCTGAGAGAGATGAACGTACAAGTGACAGGAGTGATAGTTTTCACTAGGCAAAGTCAGAAAGTTTCTGATTCAGAATAAAACATATGTACTGTCATGAGCTCTTCTAATTATATATGTATATGTCATTAACAGTAGCACATATGTGCCAACTGGTAGTTATGAAGAGGTGTAACTGTAATTTCTATTTGTTCAAACACAAAAGCAAGTGGAATGACAAATGAATAAATCATTGCACCAGTGCTAACAGTAAAAGCATGACTGGATTCACTATCATCGTATTGCCTTTCGATTCAATTAAATGCCATTGCGTACTTGTTTAATATCATATATGAAAGCACTGTGAATTGAAATAAAATAAAAAACTCATTAGAGTGGATTTGTATAGATGAAATTTTTCCCCTCTAAGATGTGCATATTTGAACAGTATTTTGTACATAAAACCAGACATTTTCATTTTTTCATTGAACAATGCATGCTTTTGGATACAATATGAATAATGAAGATGTAGATTTCGTTTTACTTTTTGATTTAGTTGTAACAAATAGAGGGAGGAGCAGAGCCATTTCTAAATCATCCCTGAAAATGGGAAGAATTTATCTTTGAATGAAATATGATGTTAAGATTTTAGACAATTATGTCACAGTACAAGGCAGAAATTTTTAAGACTGATTTTTCTCTGTTTACTCAACTCTGTTTTAATCTGGGTGCACCCCAAAAGTGTTTCTCAAGTATTCTGATACTTCGATACAGTATTTGTATACAAAAAAAGGTATTTTCCCACATACACATTTCCACAGCATGGCCTTCAGTAGATTGGTAATAGAATTTGTCATGAATATCACTGAAAAACAGTGTACTTGTAGAATTTTGAAGTGTTAATATTTAAACATTGACTTCTTTAAAATGTTGACTTTTTGAACAACTCTAATTCTACTCATTATTTCTTTCTTTATTGCCTTAATTCTGAAATACACTTTCAAATTCATGGAATGTCAACAATTTTCACTTCCCTTTTTTATTTCAGAAGTCTAGCCATAGTGTGCTAGGTGTAGAATCTCAAATGCTGCAGTGGGGCAAGAGAGGTGGCTTTTTCTTTCCTGTTCTGAAACCATGATGAGTTAGATTTTAGACACAATGCAAAACAGAGCACTACAGTTTTCCGCCTTATTCCCAGATATGTATAAAACAAGAATGTCATTAAGACAATTGGATATATCTGAAGATGTAATGTGGCTTGGTTGTTTTGTTTTGTTTTGTTTTTTTCCCATGGATATCCCTTCTAAGTAAAGAATGATGCAGAGCCATAATTTTACCTTTATAATAACAAAATATTCCACTCACTTCATTCCTTAGTGCCCAGTGTTGGCCATACAGAGCATGTTCAAGACCTTCTGTTAAACTTGTGTGCCAGTGCAGAGCTTCACTTTAAACCTGACTCTGAAACAATCAGATTGAGAAGCAGTAAGAGAAAATTAGAAATAATTATACCAGGATAAATAAATCAGAATAGAGTTTGTGACTATTTATTTGAATTCTAGGAGTTTACTTGATATACCTTTTTTTTTTTTTTTTTTTTTTCTTCTTTGACTTGCGCTTTCTGCCCCAAGAAATTCTTGATATCCAGACTGGCCTATTAAATGTCAGAAAACAGATAATCATGATGTTATTATTATAATGTCTGAACTAAGATGGCAAAAAGAGGAAATCCCTTCCTGGAGCAATTTACAGACAAAGAACAGGAGAAGAGTATAATTTGATCACCATTTTTAAAATGGGAGATCAAGGTACAGCGAGATTAATGGACCTGCTTGACAGCACTCTGGAGGTCTCAGGTTTCCTACAGGTTAAACAAACGCCTGTGTTACAAGATTATTCCCCAGAATGATGAGCAGACACCCCAAGAGTTGTCCATTAGCAGCCTATGAATTGAACTATTTTTTATAAACTCTACCTGTAAAAATTGCGAATAAAAAGTAGATGTGTAGGAATCCATCTGTTCGCAGATAATTCATGATAGAAAAGAGCACTAAACTTTTTGTGAATATTATATGCAGATACTAACAGTAAAGAAAATGCAATTGCAAATCAATGCTCCTTTGAATGCATTCTCAAATGTAGCACCTGTGAAAAACAGAAGAAAATAAGTAGACTCCTACAGAAGTCAAATAAACAACTACTCTGCAACGAGTTCCCATCATTTCATAACCGGCAGGTTGAAATTGGAACATGAAGGTATTTAACAAAAATCCAGATTTGCGAAGAGTAGGATCCCTTATCATGTAAAAGAATGATTAAACCAATTGATAGTGTGCTGGTGTGCATAGTCTGGATTATGTCTTTGAAAAAGAGCAAATGCTTGATGATGGTCTAGCAGCACTATGCTTCCAATAGGCCAGTCAGTCAAATGCAAATACAGTGTATAATAAAAAGAGCTGGTTGGCATAGTAATTGGGAAATGAATGTTATTTGTAGCTCCATATTTCTGTCTTTAGGAGTCTAAGAACTAGGAGGTTGGTATTGATAAGAGGGTTTGTGTATAAATCCTTTGTAATGAGGCTGTGCCTCTTCAGTCATTTGTATTAATTTTAACTTTAGATATGAACATCATTCTCTGAAAGGGGTGACAACTAAAATAACTAATTTCACAAATGTCTAGGGGGAAGAAAAAGTTCTTATATTAAAAAAAAAAAAATCCTGGGTTCTTATTTAGTTGTTCTGTTGGTTTTGGGTGGGTTTTTTTGTGGAAGGTGAAGTTTGAGGCTATGTACAGGATCACCTTAACATGTCAAGGCATGCACTATAGATTATAGCTGCATTTGTGCATATACTGGAAAAGATGCATTCTGGTTTGGGTGCAGGAAACTATTGTCAGAGAACTACCAACTATAACATGTAGCACAAAAGTTATAAATGTCCTTGATGTCCTTAGCTCAGGTCAAAAACTCTCTCCAAATACATTGAGATCTGCATCAACACCACCTACTGATTTTACCCCCATGCAATTTATTGGCATGTTTGGCTGGTTATTTAGTAATGCATTTGACAGTTTCTGCTGATCCATGTCTTCATGGAGACCCCCATATTTGACATCCTGTTCATATTCTGAACTCCTAAATATTTGTGTGAGATCACCTGGTAATGCAGGACGGGAGGTCTTAAACAGGAGAGAATCTGGAGCATTATGGAAAGGTCAGGTTCTGTCGGTGGCTTTGATTGCCTCCCTTTTGCTACTCTGCTCTCACCACAACTGCTCTCTGATATTTATCTCTTATTTCTGTTTCTGGCACTTGCCTCTTAGCCTTTCTCCTCACCTTTCCAGTCTCCCCTTTTTCGCTTTTCTCTTCTAGTTGTGCTTCCTCCTCCTTTCTCTGTTTCTGTGTCCTTTTTCTTACTGGCCTTCAAGACATATTCAATGCTCAAGGACTTGCCCTTCCTTCATTTCAAGCTCCACCCCATACAGGTAATTTAGAGTGCGCTGGCTGGAAGTAGCCTTTGGAACTGATTTTTAAGCAAAAAAGACTGAATCGTAATTTTGTGTAAAATAAGAACGTGTGGTTGGTTTCCCTGTTCAAGGTAGTACACCCGTTGCTGTGGCTCATTGTAGGGCTGACTTGAACAGGAGCTGTGTACTTTTATCAACATCTGTTAGGTTGCTAGTTCTCAAGATGTAGTCAGCTCATGTCTTTGGGCAAGAGGTGCACACTGCAGAGAGAAAGAAGGAATCTCTTGCCTCTGCCTCTGCCCAAGTTTAACACTACACGCAATTAGTCAGGTGTATTAAGGGCTTACTGTGCCATCTTCTACTTAAGCATCAAACATGGGTACTACCAGAGGCAAGCTAGCAGGCTCGATGGGCCAGTGGACTGATCTTACACCGTAAATCCCATGCTTTTGTGATATTTTGACAGACCCTTACCTTAAACAGTGCTAGCAGGCACTGCTGTAATAAAACCAAACTGGCTCATGCGCTGCTTCTGAGAATTTCCATAAAAGCAGCACAAATGTTAATGAATAAATAATCTTCTCCTAAATTTCATACAATAACTGAGCTTACCCCAGGCAGGATGTGCCACTGTAGATCAGGGCTTGAAATATGTGAGAATTCCTTATTCCTGGTTGTGCGGTGGGAGGAAAAGTTTGTCACTCCACATGCCATTTATTTCTCTGTAAGGTGTTGAGGGCTTAGGTCTCTTGTCTTTACACATCCTTGCTCATACTAAGTCGCTCACACTAGGAGCTAACAAAATTTTTGGAGGAAAGAAAGATAACAGGGAAAACATGCAAAATATTAGTTAAATTAATAAAATAATCCCACTTCCCTGATCTTGTGTACAGAAAGAAAAGAAGAAATTGAATTGAAAATGCATTAGGTAATGCCTGATCTAGGAATTAATCTGCTTGCTTACACACAGCAGAGATACAAATTCTCTTGAGATAGCTAACTTGGTTTCTGATGTGGTATAATCCATGTTTACACAAGCATACTTAAATTGCACTGAATTGTAAAGAGAAAAGATTCCTGTGTAGAATGAAGCAGAGATGGAAAGCAGAATGAGGGAAAAAATCTTTTTTATCATACAGTAGTCTTCTCTTTCTCTCCATTCAAAAGGGCACATTAAAAGAAATACGTTACCTATGATCTGAACTGGAAAAAAGGTGCTTGTTTTAATTGAATCTCCTTACTACAGGAGCTTTTAGCTTCATTTTTGGCTGAGTGAATGAGGCTGCATGAAAATGTGAAGTTATTGTTGTTCCACCACAATGGAA
This sequence comes from Podiceps cristatus, assembly GCA_000699545.1. Taxonomy (NCBI): domain Eukaryota; kingdom Metazoa; phylum Chordata; class Aves; order Podicipediformes; family Podicipedidae; genus Podiceps; species Podiceps cristatus. The sequence continues at coordinate 53,226 of KL267368.1, forward strand.
ATTAAGATGCTGAAATCGTACTTTCGACCTTTCATATTTATTTAATACATTCACTTTGAGTAGTGCACTTTATTCCTGTGTATTGGATCACTCATTAGGCATTTGTCTTTACTGACAAGCAAATGTCCTGTTGTCACAGATTAACCTAGAAGTTGTTTAAGATAGTTTTTGAGGAAACACCCCAGTTAGAGCTGGTCATCTCAACATCCAGGGCTATCTAGGAATTTGTAGGCAATGCTTAGATGACTCTGTTTTCCTTGAGACTAAGGGCATGAACCACCTTTCTTGCCTTCATTTTATGCGCATCTTCAGAAATGAATTAGAAGTGTTTTAATTTTGAGAAGTTTTAGAATTTGAGACACATTTCAATGTGAAATGGGAGTTCATCTTAAAGAGTTTTGCAGCTTTCCAGAATAAAAAATACAAAAAAAACAAACAAAAAAACCCCAAACAAAACCCACAAACAAACAAACAAAAATCCAGCAAAAAAACACAAAGGAGAAGATGTAGATGATGTGAGAACAATTACTCAGCAAGTTCTCTGAAGTACAAAGTGAGGTCATGGCTGCCCTGTCTGTGACCAGCAGAGGAGCTGCTCATCTGTCTGGTGGTACCTTTAACGGCAAGTGTAAGGGAATGGAAGTGGGACATGAAGCCCTGAAAGGTGGAGAGCCGAGCAAGGAGTGGTTTGTTTGCAACTCTCATAAAGGCATCCATGAAGGAATCCAAATTTACTCAGTATTAATTTTGCATAATTAAGCTTTAAAACATTCAGGACTTGTGAAAGTTAAGACTCAACACAGCAATTAGTAAAATATGGGGATATAGTAAATTAGTAAAATATATTTTGGGATTTAAATAGTGACATAAAATGTGTACTCTCAAGAAGAAAAATATATTGTAAAGTGAGACAGTACTGAGCTAACGTTGTGAAATCCTTACTTTCTGTAGATCCTGACTTTTTAGTATTTTTCTGGGGTTTTTTTTCTAAATTTGTTTGTACTTTATTTAGTTACATTACAGTTTAGTTTATTACAGTTCCTCTGTATTCAATATTCCAGGCATAAAGAGAAGTAAAAAAAAATAGATTTTTTTTATCATTTCTGTTCCACATAATATGCAGTAACAGAGGCAGCACTTGATTTTGCCCGCTGAACACTATTTCTTTCTCAGAGACAAGAGTCAGTTCTTGCCCTCTCTATGTTTTTGTAATCACTCAACTGTTGTTTTAGAAATTATCTCATTCTTTTATAAGTTAAATATATATATATATCCCTGAAATATTTTTATTTTACCAGAAATTTCATGTTGGGCAGAAAAAGATACATGGAATTCTCTGGAATCCCACAGATTTTCATATGAAGTTATGAATGCGCTGAATATTATGGAACCAGAATAGGAGACTTACCACCAACATACATGGCTATATTTTTTTTTTCATTAAATCCTCTGCATTGCACTAGACAGTTTCTTCAGAAACACTTTCTTAGACTTTTAAAAATCAGCTACCCTTTGACACACACTTCAGCAAGTGTAAATAAGTGCTGTAGGAGCTGTGCGCATGGCGGGAGAGGTTCTGTTCCCTTCATGAAGGGGAGAGGTGAACATTTGAGAGAGAAAGTAAAATTTAAATCTTCTCTCAGTGTAGCGGTGTCCCAGCGTGGCAGTGCCTTAGTGAAAAAAAAAAAAAAAAAAGAAAAAAAGAAAACAAAAAAAAAGTCTTTGCTCCTACCTGGTCCTTGTATTTTTTGTGACTTTTTTCTTTTCTTTGAATGTCAATTATAAAAGTGAAGTCAGGGAGGAGAAGAGAAGGGAGCTATAAAAATCCTGAATTTCCCACTAAAGGGGAAATTCCCACCAAAATGGTTTAGGGTCCTGTGCCTGAAGAAAATCCCGTTCCTGCAAGTGCCGAAGGGGCAGTGTGTAGAGGAGGCTGTTTCTGCACCGTAGCGTGCAGATCTGGTTTCTATTTGAACTCCTCTATTATTACAATATTGGATTGACACTTTTTAGGATTGTGAAGCCTGAAATGCTTCATTATATTACAACTATTAGGATTTTAGTAACATTGAATTTTAATGATTGGGAAGCTGCTGTGCACCTAGGCTCAAAGAAGCTATTCAACTATGCTGTGCCGACAAGGCAAATAGCAGCAGAGTGGTAACCAGTAAAAAATATTATTTATCTCTAGAGAGAAAAAAAATGTGTAATTTGGTGGCATGCTGCAGCTCTGCGCACCTGTCTACAGCTATGCCACAGCCAGTGGCTGAGAAACATCTGTATGAAACCAGATGTTTTTCATAAACTGTTGCAATTTACCTTCATTTAGTGTTCTATAGAAGCAGCCCGAGGTCTCACTTAAACAGTTCAATGTGATCTGTGGTGAATTTTATTTTTTTCAGTGGACATTGATTTTACATGTAAGCAAAGAAGAGAGAGATACTATCAGAAAATTAACCTAAAATTAAAACTTTATGGTGAACTGTTTGTTTGTGAAGCATTTTTAGAAGAGAGGTGACATTAATCACCAAGCCTGTTTAAACCAAAGTGGAGAGAGGGGAAGGTATGATAACATGCATTAGAAGACTGATGATTGCTCAATCGAACTTTTGCTGGCACCTCCTTAATCACTTAAATCATGATGCATGTTGTACTTCGAAGGGTAATTTCAGACCTGGTACAGGGCTGCTCTCTTACAATGTGGGCTGCTGTTTGAAGTTTGAGCCCTTTTGGAGCAGAAAAATATTGGAGGGATGGGTGGAATATCGAGAGTTTTTTATAAGTTCTTATCAGTGGTGGTTAGATGAGTTAGAGAAGTAACACCAACCACTCTGCTCCTAAAATAGCCTCAATGTATGGCTTTAACTCTCCAGTGAACCCCAAGGATTTGGGATTGCGTGCCCTGAGACACAGAGGAAACAGAGGTGAGCTCAAAAGGAGTTTGACAATTCCGTTACACTTGTAAGCTGCTGGAGCAGCCCGCGTGTTCCTACATGCACAGCAAAGTGACCTCAGCTGAGAACAATGCAGATTCCGCATTCATGAGATTCAAATCCTCAAACTTAACGGGCAAGACCCCATGAGGCTTGATGTATTAACATTGAGTGTATTGTTTTGAATAGAAGAGTAAAAGCTAATGTCAGTCTGGTAGTTAGTGTAGCTGGGCTTGGGTTGCAGGTGTGCTGGTTGATGGCCCGGTTTTGCAGGTCCTGATGGTGTGCCCAGCTGCTGAGCACTGATCTGGGCAGTCCCACAGCCAATGGGGCTGCGCTTAAACGCTTGGGTTTCTGGAGGTCTTGAATCACTTTTCAGTTTAACCTTCTTCCAAACTTCATTCAGGCAAAGGGGGAATGAATTAGGAGATTTACTCAAATCCAAATCCGGTACTGAGGAGAAGGGCGAGCTACTGTAGACCCCGTATCATCGTTTGAACTCCATGGATGTGCTGGCTCCAGATTTCAGTATTATGTGCCATGAGATGCAAGAACATATCTATTGGTGAACTGGGCTCCTCAGCATAATTTCTGGCCATCCTAACAGGGAGTTCTTTAGATTTCCTCTTTATGTATACACAGCAGAAGAACGGGAGAACACTGGTAATATGGCCCTTGCAGCTGTCAAAGTGCCTGAAAAAAGTACATATATATATCTATATCCGTATCTATACACATGCATATATGTGTATTTTAAACCTTGACAGAATCAAGCATGGGAGGCAATGCAGAGTTTGGGGATGTTATTACCTACCAGCCTAAATTTCAAAGTTAGATGAAAGAATCCAAAATGGCATTTCTTGCTTTATGTCTGCACCGCTAATACTGTGCAGTGATACTAAAATCATCAAAAGTATGGGTTGGTGTTAAATGAAACATTTTACTAAATTTTATTAAAAGAAGGGAATGCAGGGGGAGGGAATAGAAAATTAAGTACACAAAAATTATGTATCCAGCTCCCAGAGAAAAATAGAGTATGAGGTGTTAGAAAGTAAAAAATAGGGGACAAAATGAAGGGTAAAGTGACTGGTTTTTTACTGTCTAAACCAAAATTTGCTAAACATTTTAAATTAGTCCTCAAAATGCAGGGATCTTAGCTGTAAAATTCCATCTGATCACTATTAGGCTTACATGAGATTACAAAAGCTTGCTGATAATAGAGTTAAATTCAATTTCAAAGCACTGCAGCAAGGACACAGAAACCTCAACAAGCCAGTAGTATTGTTTGGGTGAAAAAGAGGGGATACTCTGAGCATGAAAATAGAGAGTCAAGAGGACACTGTTTACACAATAATCGACTTTAAGGGTAATTTTTGTGATATATTGTTTTCAGAGTTTAGATAAGGCGTAAAAATAGAAAATCAATGGTATAATAAAGGAGAATTTCAGGACTTTGGTGGGTAAGGAGGAGGCCTTTGGATGTCATATACAATTACTAAAGACCTTTGTTTACCTTCATTTTATTTTTCTGAGTCTTTTTCTGAGCCAAGCCCTGGGTAGGTGAGGGTTACTGCACTCCTGAAACTGATCCCCCGTAGCTTAAATTTCCCCCCTTGTTTGCTTTTCAGTTTTGTTTTCATCATTAAATAAATTTCCAAAGTGCCTGCTCATATGTGTACAAAGTTAACTACGTGGCCGTTGCAGCAATTGAAACCCACACCAAGTCAAGTCAGAAGAGAAAATTCTAAAGGGAAATATACTGAGGCTACATGTCAGATGTTTCTCTTCTTTTCTCCCCTTCTCTTTTTATGCACACAAACACCCATATGCACATGCACATATATTAATATATATAATATATGCAGATATTGATGGAATTCTATGAGTTGAAAGAGAGGGAAGATGTCTTTAAGGATCCATATCTCTCACAGCAGATATATGTTATTATCACCGAAATGTGGCCTTCAGTCTTGAAACAGTTAAAAGAGTTCTACGGCCACAAAAGAAGAGATTTCTTCAGAATTATCTCCCGCCTCACATTTGCTCTTAGGCAAGCAGTTTAAAAAAGCCCAGTGATTGAGCCAGTGATCCAATTTGAAATGCAGAAATGATTAGAGCTGCTTGCCTCATTTCATATCGAAATTCTCTGATTTATGACAGGGCTGCAGCCAAGATCTATCTCCAAAGGGAATTAGTGTGCAAGTTTGCATATTTTTGTTATTTAGGTTTCTGATAGCAGCTGCTAGCTAGAAATACTGAACTGGGAGGTGGTGGTGCAGGGTTTTTCAGCCATTGGAGCAAAGAAAGATAAGAGCCTTATGTTTAGGACATTTAGACCCCTTGACCATCTCACCATACAGTAATTTTTAAACTTGGATTGCAGTAATACAGGAATCCAGCGGAATGGTTAATTGTAGTTGTGGAGAAAGGAATTACCAAAATTCTGTCTCCATGTTTTAACTAGGGGAATTTTAATGAGGCATAAAACTTCAATCATGCGACTGACCTGTGGGGCAGAGTGTAGAACATATAATGAAACAGAAATAGAATTCTGAAAAAAAATTATTACCTTATCTGGAATTTACATGAAGTGTTAACAGGAAATTATGCAGTGGTTATAAATGAAAAATATGGGATTTAATGTACTTATTAATAAAGATTTGTTACATACATGATACCAGTGTCCCAAATCTGCTGTCCGCAGCTGTCCCCAATTTCTTATTTCTCTGTCCTCAAATGCATTTAGTGTCTTCTTATTACTCTGGAAGCTAAGGCCAATATCCATTTAACACTAGTTCCTAAGACAAACGGAAACATCTTTGTGTAGGGGTCGAGGACTGAGGAATTTCCCTTTTCTACAGCATTCAGACACTCATAAAATTTGGAGTTTTTCATTTGGAATTCAGTTACTGTTTTCTTTGGATTTGTAAACCTTCTGCGATGAGGAGAAAAGAAAGAGCACATGGTAGGTCTTAAAAAAGGGGGAAAAAAGCCCTCTCCATTGAATGAAAGATGAGTAACTGCCGAATTATGCTAGTATTGCACTGAGCAAAGAAATCACACTGTGAAAGTTTATTACCTTAGCTACTATCCGGCTCCATATGGAGTCATTATGGCCTAGAGTCTCAATAGTGCTCCTAAATTGACCTCACCATAATGCAGCTGTGCTTCCAGGTATTAAAACCTCTCTCATATTTCACTGAATATTCCCTAGGGGATCCAAGGTTATTGTAGTAAAAACTTTAAAATTTGATTACTTTGTTCTTTGACAAAGAATTCTGCAAGATCATACAGCCTGCACACAGAAATGTGCGAGTTATTTCTTTTAAATCAGTTCTTCTCACACGCTTGTATTTTTACATTCCTGCCTTTGTTATTTAATGGTAATTCTGCCGGTAGAGCTGGTCATGTTTGGGTGCACTAATTCAGTTACCTAATTGACCCACTTTCTTTGTAAAGTCACTCTGAGCATAGTGTTGACCTTAAAATACCACTGTGATACTGCACCTAAAACAGCACCGATGCTGAGGCTGAACTTCCTGTCCCTCTCTGCAGAGGCCGGTGATGGGAATTTACATACAGCAAATTTGAAACGACAATTTAAAACATTGTGCACTCAGTAAGTGAAAAGTTATCAAAACAGGGACATAATGGAAATGGAGAAAATAGAAATGAAGACGGCTTTGCTTGCAACAAATTCATCCACTTGCTTGGGACCATTATTCTGACAAAACAGACAATGTAGTCAGTGAAATTGTCACCTGAAGAGAAGGACATAGTAAGGTCTATTTTTATACACTCATATATACATTAAGACAATCTATGGCTCTTTTAATATTTTCAGTTTCCATAATAATAGTGTAGAACGACATGTATTGGAGATTATTTGAAATACAAAGATGATTTTTTCTCTTTTTTTTTTTTTTTTTTTTTCCTTTTTTAACAGTAGCAGAAAAATTCCAGCAGAAATATAAAAGAATCAATCTTTGGACAAAGTCCACCGTCTCTGTTCCCAGTAAAATTGAGCAAGCTCTCTTTCCCACTGCCTTCTTTAGTGATTTGATTGCAATGGATTCTGTGCCTGCTGTACTATGAGTTTTATGATTCTGTGAGAATAGATGAATATAGCACTATAAATCTCCCTTCTGAATGCTATTTTAGCTTCTCTAAAGATACTGTAATCTAGTCTATCCATGCTATTTGCAGAAAAGCAGGAGATAGAGTTTTTGTTAACCAGTGACTGAAGTTTTCAGGGCATCGACTCCATCTGTGGGCCTGAAGCATCATGTAGGCAATCACTGATGTATATGTATTTTTTTCCATTTTCACTTATGCAGAGAGAAATTGAGATCTTTATGCAAAAATACGGCGCAACTTTGCTCAAATAAAAGGTTATGTTTAGAGTTGTATCAAGCAGTCCAATGATATGGAGAAAAGTGAGGATCAGGTATGTCCATGGACATTGCATCAGTTGAACTTAGAGAAGCCCCTAACAAAGACAGAATGGGTCTTTTTCTTACTATAATGCTATTGCGGGAATAGAAAACATTTACATGATGAAGCAAGGGATATAAACTGAAAGCATGTATGGGTCTTTCTGAAGAACACGACAGCGCCTGTTCTTCCTCATAAATACCAATACATATGAATAATCAGTGTTGCTTTTTTCTTCATTAAATTATTAAACTGTCGATCATTTTACTTTAAGCTCTACCATGGGCTATCTAGTCTGAGAATCTCCGTGTATGCAAAACCCACTTCCACAAGGTATTATTTTTAAAGAATATTATTTTAATGATTTATCATAAAGAATGATCTTCTGTATTGCTCTGATAGCCAGTAAAAGTTAAAATATTAAATGTGCAGTATAGTTAACTTGGATAAGTGCAGCATTAAAGTAGATACACATTAGCCGATATGAGGCATCAGAGGTAAAATCAAAAGGATTAAATTTGACAGAAGAGCCCCATTTAATTTCTTCCAACCCCTGTGGTTCTATTGAATAAAATGTACTTTAAGTACCTTTCTGGACTGCATGAACATCTGCTGTTCTTGGAAAACAGTTTTTGCCAGAGGTATCTATGTTACTGGGAAATGCTGGCCCACGATGGCTTGCAGGGAGGGAGCTGTCTTCTTGTAATATTCTTACTAATTAATTCCCACCAGACTTGCTCCTAGGCTAACTATTGTGAGTCCAGCAGTGTGAAGAGGTTAGCTGGGAAAGTCACGGGAGGGACGCTGGGGCAGCAGCAGTGCACGCATATGTATATCCCCCCAAGAGCGAGGAGAACAAAATGATCCGTGAAACAGTCAAAGGTGGTGAGTTAGTTCTCTAGTAGCTATGGCTCTTCCAAATGACATTCTGGGTTCTATAAATTATATCCAGTCTGACCAATTGGACACCTACCTTCCCAAACCTTATGAACTTAGTAAATCACTCAAGTACGATTCAATTTGATTGTGCAAGTTTGGAAGAAGAAATCATTCGTGAAGAAGTTGGACAACCACTTGTGTCTGGAGACCTATTGTCCCTCTATAAAATTGCTGGTAGTCAGATCCTGTGTGCTTCAGGTCTGTGTCAACTTCAGTGGTGGCAGTCTCTGAGGCAAGCCAGAGTTACGTGATTTTACATGTATGCGTGTCTGTTTGCATGAGTGCAGACACACATGCCCATACACGAACTGCACATATGCACATACAATTTCTAGGAACCCTGCTTTCAAACCACTTCCTCAAAGAAGAAGGCAAAACCAGTTTTAATTTCAGAGAACTGACCAGGAGAGATAATGAAGTACTTTCAAAACTCTTTATGTGTGGAAGCCCTAGAGGCAAACCCCAGAGCTTTCTTACTTTTAGCAACCAATTACTGCAAAAAAAAAAAGTTTCCCCAATTATGAAGTACACTAATGCAGACTGCACAGACTCAATTTCACAAAGTGTATTGGAAAGGCAGCATTCACATAATTAATGAGAAAATGCTGCATGTGTTCAGACCTTCTGTTAATTGATTAAATGAGTCTATGTCTAAATCTGATTATAATCACACTGTGGCAGTACAATCGAGCAAGTGTATAAGAGGTAAAGGGACTCTCTCTTCCTCTCTCTCACACTCTCATATGTGTGGATGCATGCCCCCTCCTGCTCCCCCTCCCCAAGTGGGAAGAACAGAATAAAAACCGGGCTAATAGGAAAGGTAGCAAACTTCCCTATCGAAAGCTGGATAGCTTAATCACAATTACTTGAACAGTTATTTTTGGTTTAGTGTCTCAGATCTGTTTAATCCATCCCTTGCTCTTGTAAAATACAACGTGCTTTATAGCAAATGTCAGTTTGATGCTTATTGTGGTTACCAAGTGCTGGTTAGTTTTCCCGCGGTGTTGTAATAAAACACAAAACCTGCCGTGTGCTTGTCATTTTTTTTTAAAGAAGGCCACAGTGTTCCCTAAGGGTTGTGAGAGAAGTTCATCCCATTGAACTGGTCAGCAAGATATCATTAGCTCGTTGTGTACATGAAATCCAGGGGTTAGAGCACCAAGCGTCACAAGCCAGTTTCTTTACCTCCTTGAGCTGATCAGAGGATCAGAGTATCAAGGAAGGATTAGCACTGACTTGGGATTTGTGTGATTGGTTAATTTATTGCGGCGATGGCAGGCCTTTCATCTATGGCAACATTTAATCAGCACGGCCATGGAGGCTATTACGGGTTAGCTCTTTTCTCAAGTCAGCCAGGGCTGCACCATCAGCCCTATCACAATTCCCCTGAAATTTCCAAATTATCTGGAACAGGCTTTAGCCTCACAGTAATAAAAATTAGAAGAGATTCCTGATAGCACTGGTGGAAAAGGCTTTCACTTGCACAGGGCAAATTATAAATAGTATGAACGTGCACTTTAAAAAAAAAAATTCTCCACCTCTTAAGAGATGTGCAGGACTTATCACCCCTGCTCTGATCCAAATCCTCGTGGTTGAAAATTTATATTAGATTTTATCAGTGAGGCCTAAGTCTAGAAAAATCAATGAAGGTTATCTTTTATGTTGCAGGAACTTGTGGAAATATTGATTTTCATTTTATAGTGAATTTGGAGCATGAGTTGGTAATCACTGCTGAGCTGACTACAATGTTTGCCTACTGTATCTTTTACTGAGTTTTGCTCAAGTATTTAAGATAGTATATTCCTGTTGATTTTAGCATGTAGTTTGAAGTCAAATGTTTCTTAATACAATTTGGTGCATCTCTTGTTATAAAATGTAATCCTTCAGTGTAATGGTGATTAGGTAATGCCTGTTGAATGATTTTTGAGTTTAATAGTGATGTTCAGAATGAGGAAGAGGGAGGTTTCAGGACTCCTGTCATATATCTTGCTTCTTCTTTTTCCCTACCAGTCACTAAAACACTAAGTGAAATACAACGTATAAGAAATATAACAAAAAATAAGACGAAGGATGCTAAGAGGTAAAATATCCATCTATAGAAAGAGTTAGGAACCTGAATAACTGCTAGTATAAATTACAGCTGCTCAGTCTATTAAGCGTTAAATCTTTCAGAACTAATGAAAGCTAGAAAAACTTCTAATAAAAGAAAAAGATATCATGGCCACAGTTTATTAAATGAGTTTAGATTCTTCATCTTGGCTCTTAAAAATGCTTTAAGTAAAACAATGATTCAGAGAGTGATTTTAGAGTGTTTCTAATGTATTGCCCTTATTCACTCTCTGTGGTTTTTATTTGTATAGAGCATGTCGGCTTTCGATGTCATTTCTATTGGCAGTGTATCCATGCAACTGATTTTAAAATGGATGAATTTTTCAAAAAGTCGTTTGAATATTCAAATAAATCTGTTCCTGCCAAATTTATGCCATTTTTGGTTTGATTTTAGGTAACATATATGTGATTGAGTTCTTTCAGACCTGATATTGGATTTGGAATTTTTAATGCCTCGTTCACACAATCTAACTTTTGAGGAAGTAAAATAAAACTTTGTGACTTTCATAAGATAAAGCTAACTGACCATGAGAGCTTAAAACAGGGATACTCTCAGATAACTGTTTGCTGTTAAAGCAAATATTGTTAAAAATAGTAGGAAAAACAAACAAAAAAAATAGCTATTTTTAAATAGATAGATTTTGGGGTATGGGTTCTGCTTGTTCCCTCATTCCCAAGTCCTTTGGGCAGGACCTGTTGTTCCCCAAGTACAGAAGGCACAATGGTAGCAAGTACTTTGCCTGAGGGATCTTTTCAGCTTCTCAAATAAGGATTTAAATCTATAACTCTATAGGGATGTTGAAATACATTTTTTTTTTTTTTTTTAAACATGGGTGGAGGAAAATACTTTTCTTCTGGGAAAGAAATAGTGAAGCTTTTGCAAAGCCATGTCCTCCAATAAAATTGAAGAACATGATATTGCAGTTATCCCCAAGCATAATCTCAAAATATGTGGTCAATCTTAACTGCAGCAAACTGACAGGAAGAAGTGTATGAATGTGACTACCTGGATCTCCTCCTCGTTGGAGCACCTGCAGAACATACAAGGATGCACTTACCAGGATGCATGGATATATACTCTCTACTCTCACTACAAGAAGGACATTGAGGTGCTGGAACGTGTCCAGAGAAGGGCAACAAAGCTGGTGAAGGGCCTAGAGCACAAGTCCTATGATGAGCGGCTGAGGGAACTGGGGTTGTTCAGCCTGGAGAAGAGGAGGCTGAGGGGAGACCTTATCACTCTCTACAGCTGCCTGAAATTAGGTTGTAGGAAGGTGGGTGTGGGTCTCTTCTCCCAGGTAACAGGTGAGAGGACAAGAGGAAATGGCTTCAAATTGTGACAGGGGAGGGTTCCATTGGATATTAGGAAACATTTCTTCACTGAAAGGGTTGTCAGGCACTGGAACAGGCTGCCCAGGGAATGTTGGAGTCACCATCCCTGGGGGTATTTAAAAGACATGTAGATGCAGAGCTTAGGGACATGGTTTAGTGGCGGACTTGGCAGTGTTGGGTTAATGGTTAGACTCGATGATCCTAAAGGTCTCTTCCAACCTAAAGGATTCTATGATAAAATTCTAGTTCCTAGGATGAACTGTGTGTCCCTGTGTTTATTTATGATATTGACATCCTTCCCAAGTTAATTATGCCCTGTTATGCCTCTAATGCTGTCATTATTTTAGTACCCTAACTGTTAGTGGTCTTCTTGAGTATTATAGCTGACGTGTCTTTTGCTTGGTTCTATCCATTTTTCTACGATCAGTCTGTTATTATATTACATAGAAATATTGAGGATTTATAAATATGAGCAATGGTGTGTCACTGATATCAGGGAGAGCAGGATTGTGTCCACTTTGTGGTCTTCCATGTGATGATTAAGCTGATTGATATTCCTTTAGCTGGAGATCATTTTCAGGAAAAAAGAAATGTAGTGGATCAAACTCTTTACTGTCTGGTCATGGCATTTGTATGAACTATGAATACTGATGGCATGTATAAATTAAATAAGGGCAATTTTACCTGCTATAATGTTAACTTTCATAAAGTACAATGAAATAGAAAAATGGGTTCTTTTCCTTCCTATAGGTAAATGTTTATGTGATCCAAAGCCTGTAATCCTTGAGATTTGCCCCACGGAAACTCCTACTGACTTCTCTGGTATTTCGAGCTGAAGTAATGCTGGAATAAACACTGAAGGGTCAACCTTAACGTGTAAGGGGCAGGGGAAAGCATAGTAATTTTTTCTGTTAAATTCAAAATGAAATTATTAACATCATAAAATCTTTGACAGTGGAGAAACTACAAAGAAAGGATGATCTGTAAAGATTGAGTTAAATTCTGTTATCTGAACCACAGGTGCCATTCCTTTTGACGTCAATGGGAATAGTGTCTGGTGCTGAGAGTAAAATATGACCCGTTGTCTATTTGCTTGTCTATTATGGAACTACAGATGAGCCTGCATAACTGAACAGATATGCCTGGGCAGATTTGATTGCCTTTGTTAATTGTTAGTCTTGTACCTGGCATTTGCATAAAGTTACACTGAATATTTTATTTTGCACACTGTAAGCCAATGCTGAGTTTAAAGAAAACAATTAAAGGGTTCATAACACAAATAGCTAGGATTTGGAACATTTTGCAGTATTGTCTATTCTGTTATTAAAGATCTAAAGAACAAGGATTATTTGAGTCTTTTTCCCCAAATCAAGTCATATTTTGAAAAATCATATATTCTTAAAAATTTACCAAAATTGGAAAGACTAATCTTTTCATTACTGAATAATATATTTCCATGAAGTTTTCTTTGAACTGCCAGCAGTGCATCGTTTTTTATGATTCTTCTCTGCTGCCATTAGTTATACACCGATGCGAGACTGCAGTGATTATATATGGGAATCTGAACCATTACTACTGTTAGAAATAAACTTTGCTTAGCTGATTTTCAATGTAGTATTTTCCAGGTTTGGCCCTTAGTTAGAGATTTACCCTAAGCTTTTGTTTGTTAGGTTTTAGGAAACATTTTAAATTAAGGTTGAAGAAATGGAGATTTGCATTGAGATGATGAGATTCTGTGTGTGGGATTCCTGAGGCTTACTGAGCAATTTATAGTAACAAAGCAGAATCTTGCCTCAAGGGTGGCCTCACCATTACGAGTCCTGTGTGCCGGTCACGATACCCTCTTCCTTTTGAATTTTTTTAGAAACACTGTTACCTGCTGTAAGCCCCGTGACTTTTTTTGTGCCTGGTTAAGGAGGGCAAATAATACCCACAAGTAGAGTGGGCTTCTCTGGTGAATGCAGAGTTCCCCTGAGTCTTTAAAGGCTCTTCAGGGAAGACAACGTTTGACCCTGGTTTGCCCCAAGAAGACAAGTCATTGTAATTGACCTGGACAAATAAATCATATACAAATAACCTTTTCCTTTCAAAATAATTGTATACAACTATAGCATAGCCAAAAGACTTGGATCCATATTTACCTGATCAGTGATATAATTGGTTAATAGGTGAGTTGGGCAAACAGAGCAATTTAAGGGTAATATAGAAACAAGGTTTGGTGTGGTGGACAAAAAGTCCACAAAAAGAAAAAAACAAAACAAACAAAACCCAAAACCAAAACAAAAACCCAAACCCCCAAAAAATCTTACTTCGAATAATATAGTGGAAAACTAGGATTGTTATATGTTCCTCGAATTACTGAAGAATCACTTAGATGTGTAGTATGTTGACTAGACAGACTAGATTATTTTGGACATATTCCTGGGAAATAAGCCAACACTGATAAATAGGCTTGATGTTTGGAAAGCCTCTAGGATGAACCTAATGATCATATTATTGTAAATAGGAAATGTAACTCTAGAAAAGTCCATTTCTAGAAAAGACAGATTTGGGGGGAAAAAAAAAAAAAAAAGGCAAAAAGTAAGGTACTTTAGGCTTTAGGTACTTTGAATGTTGTGTATCAAATTAGGTACAGAAAAATGGGAAGAATTTCAGAAGTTGGAATAATGCAGTTGGAACATATCCTGTGTCAGAGGAACTAATTCATGTCCTTCTCCTGAACATTTTCATACCTATGTTTATTCCAGCACCGTCCTTACATGTGTTATGCACCTCACTCATCCTGATCCAAAATCTCAAATTAACTGGAGTTATTACACTGACCTTAAAAAATTCTGGAGTCGTTCAGAGTTGTGTTTTTTGCCTGGTGCCACTAGCCTGTCCTCCAGTTTGTGCACAGTGCAGGCAAGATCTGAGAGGTTTTTTAGAAACATAGGTGTTTATTAAGGATATAAGAAGAAAGCTAGGTTGTTCACTTCAATGGGTGCAATTTTCTGTAAATAAAAATAACACTAAGATTTCTAACTGCTAACATCATGCACTGACATAAACATTTATAGCAAAGATGCCAATATTTCTTTTTTTAAACCAATTCATTTCTGAAAGTTTGAAACAATTCTAGGCAAACTTAAAAATCTTAGTCAATGTTTTCTTTTAATGAAATTGAGTATTGTAATACTGATATTTCACTAATCTTAAAATACTCGGTTTGGTTATTCTGTTTCAGTTGTAAATGGCATCTTCAATCTAATGTACTGGAAATATGGTAACCTTCTGTTTAACACGGATACCATTCCAAAGAGATCTTGACATAATTTACACGCTACTTTAGTCACCTCATGTTATATGGGCTCAGTTTCTTGTAAATTTTGCTTTTATAAAGAAAAGTATGTTATTTATTCATTTGTTCAAGTTACACGTATGGTATTCAGTTCTGCAAAAATGTCCAAGACCTTTTAACTTTATGTTGAATTGACTGAAGTGAATGCCATAAAATACCAGTTGAGTGTTTCTTGTTCGGTAGGAATCAATCGATATGGGGCATATTTGTCTTAAATGACATACTTTGGAATGCCATAAAGAGTCGAATTCTCCCTAGTAGTGAAGGGTCTCTCTTAATTACATGGTAGGCATGAAGTAAAAGAATCAATAGAATTGATGTCCGTGGGCCACGTCCTTCTTCCTTTGCTTTAAATACAGAAGAATTTCCATGGCTTCAGTTGTTTGCAGCAGTGAGCTGTGGAAGACTTTACAACTGCAGAGAATTTCACTTTGTCTTGACAGTACCACACATATGCTATAATGAAACTATCTCAAATATTCAGGTAGATACAAGTATAAATCTGATTGTAAAATCATCTGCTACTCTTGTAGAAATTAGGAGGTCAGTTTTCTTATTTGTCTGAATTTTCTTACATTTCAGAGAGATTTCAAGCCTAACACCTGCCCATTAATTTTCAAAGCACTGTGGTTAACACAGCTGGCAGTCTTCTCCGCAGTACTTAAGAAACAGAAGCTTTAAAAAAAAGCATTTTAAAAGTAGCTTGTTTATAGTGCACTTAGACAATTTCACTGACAAATATCCTATTTACAGTCAAATCATTTCATAGCTAAAAGAAAAAAAGCAGTAGTGGGGTTTACTAGAAAGCATCCCATTCCTGTTGTCAAGGTTTTAATCAAAATCTCAGGCCTTGTGGAGTAATCTAGGGATTTTCTCTTGTGTTTTATTAGTTCTGTTTTGAACTATAATCCCAGTAATGAGCAAGTAACAAAACTCAGCTGTACATATGAAACTACCACCTATCGCAGTTCTTTTCAGTCTCAAATAGGATAACCAGAGCATAACTACTGTGAAGCAATACAATTATGAATTTCTTGAGGGGGAAAAAGGAGAGATAAGTGCACGGAAGTCAGCTAACACTGATGCATGGGTGGCTACAGCATGCAAAGGGTTAACAAGATTTTCATTTTAGATAGTTGCCGTAGTAACAATCAGAGAGCTCAGGCTGTATCTTTTCTATTTGTGGGGAATGTTTAGATTTACAGAGTAGCTCAGCTTATTATATATCTGCCTTGATTGCTGGATAAGGTTCGTTGATTAAAAACAGAATAAGATGCATTTTTATAATACTAAGGGAGCCTGCCGCCCCCCACCCCTGCCTCCCATCACTCTTTGTCCAGACCTCTCTCTGCTCTCCCCGCGCTCGCCCGCTGCCCAAGGAGTGGCTGTAAATCAAGTTTCACTTGAACTTTCTACGAGCAGAGGCTGGTGCCACCTGTGCTGCATGTGGCGGGAGCGCTTGGTCCTGAGCCTCCCTGTCCTCCTTCTAGCAGCTGGTTTGGACCCTAAAGCCATGCCACAGCCAGTGCCGGATTTGAACGCTGATTCTTTTGTTTAATGTCGCAGCCTGTGTTCGCTCATTCGCCATCCACAGCTTAGCAAAAGAAAGTTTGATCAGAGGTCACCTCCATGGCAGAGGAGCAAAGAGGCAGATTTCTGAGTGTTCATCACCCAACTGGTCCCCATGGGCTTAGCAGGAGCTGTCAGAGGCTCACGGGCTCTGCAGACGTGGCCACCTCCCTTCGATGTGCAAACAGGATCTGAACTTGTGAAAATCGGGCAATTACTCATTCCCTTTCCTTAAAAACTGAGAAGGCCGTAGTGGGGCGCTGGGGGTGCAGAGGTTGCAATGACCCTCAAGCCAGGTGGCTCCCACGCGGGACCGATGTCCTGTGTGGGTGGTGGCCTCGCATCTCTACCTGGAGGCCCGTATCTCCTGGGAGCAGGGAAAAATCCCTGCCCAGCTGGGAGGGTGGGTTCAAGCCTGCCCGGGACAGCTGCTGCCCATTAGTGCCAAGGGATAGTGGGAGCTGTTGCAAACAGGGTGGCTGAGGTACTGTAGCATTTTAATGCCAATTTCTGTGACAAGAAGAAGAGAAATTCTGGTATAAAGTTTTATTAAGTTCTGTAGTTTGTTATCCTGAACTTCTTTGATTCTGCCAATTTCTAAAGCTTTTGCTCTTTTGGAGTTCCTGATTTTTCATACCGCTGATGCTGTTTGTAGTGTTAGGTTGCTTTCTTGGCTCTGTAACACATGCACTGAAGAGGGGCTTTCTTTTCCTTTTATTGATTTCACTGGGGTATTGAAGTACTAGGAACATTTGGAAGTTGGCTTTTTTTTGCTCAGGTATCTGAAATTTGATTTATTTTTTTTTTTTAATTTTTTTTTAAAGGAAAGGGGATTTGATTTGATTTGAACCAGGAAAGGCCTTCAAGGAAAATTACTTTCAGAATTAAAAAAAAAAAATATTTGTGAAACTGGTCCGAGCCAACAGTAGAATAGGTTTCTAATCACTTAAATTCAGTCCACAGTGTGGTGATACCCACTGTGATTCTTATTACCACTCTTGAATATTTAATTTCATAGAAAGAAAAAAATAAAAAAAAATCCACCTGACTCCTATGACTTGAGTGCAAATTTATTGTTCTTTTTAATGCTCCCTACTTTTGAAAGTCATCCCACTTCCACTTGAAGACCTCCCTTTGGGTTTACAATCCCAGAGGCCCTACAGCTCCTGAGAACACGGAGCTGCAGCACCGCTGTCCTGAAGCGGCTTAATCAGTAGACTGGTGACTGGCAAGAGTTTGATGCCAATATTCTGTAGTCTTAGACATACCTGGTTACTCCATTCATCATTTTCACGCTGGTTTGTTTCTATGCATGCGATTGAATGGATCCATCAGGTCTCTATAAGCAAGTTGCTTCACCATCATTTAAACTTAAGATACCAGCCTGGGTATATCCATCAGTCCCAGAAAGGGACGTTGGTTCATAGTCACATTCTTGCTGCAAAGAATTTCAAAAAATCTATTTCTTTCTGAGAAAAAGATCCTTTAAGTATAAACTTAGCAAGCTGTCAGATTCTTTGTCTATTGTTACTTATTCCAAGTGCTAGTTTTTTTGGGTTCCCTAAAATATATTAAAATGGGAGGGGGTTGGGCTTCATTCATTGTTATTTTGAAGTTACAAATATAACACCAGGTCCCTATCTCCCTTTTAGCCCTTCTTTTATGTGTAAATGATTCAGGAGTATCTGAATGAATTTTCCAAGTGAAATACATTTTCTTGGAACTGTTTTTACTTACAGAAAGTCTTTTACCCTTACACCCAGCTTCATTGTGTTCAAAACCAAAAGGCTTAAAACAGCATTCCTACACTACTTCTTTGTTTCCAAATTTTAAGATCTATTATGCATAGTGTAGTGCGTAATCATAATTATGCATTCATGATGATGTTTGTTCTGGCTTAACTCACGAATAGTGTGAAAAAGCTAATCTCGAAGCTACAGGCTGTTTTCCTGCACTTTAGATTCTGATCTGAGCTGTTTGTTGAGTCTTACTGGAACCAGAGCCCCATACTCACCAGTCCCTCTGCCGGACTCTCCATCTTTATCTCCAGTCCCAGTGAAGGACCTTCACCCATTCTTTGAAAACAACGTTTTTTCATGCAAACTTGCATAGTCGCAGTTCTTCGTCATGCTGCATGTAGTCAGTACACCGAAGCAATTTAGATGAGAGCTGTGTTACAGAACTATGTCATACAAACTACAAAAAATGAGGATCCTTTTAATTTGCCATTGAGCATTTAGGGAACTTCATTTTTATGTGAGAACAGAAAAAAAAAAAAATCCTTAAGCTTTTGAGGCAGTGGGGGGAAAATGACCTGATTATGTGTAACATATTCTTAAACTGGAAGAAAGTAACTGCTTGCAAGGTAAAGGTGCTGCTCTGCTCAGTTCATCTTCTTGGTCCAAGCCATCTGAAATGATAAAGAAAATGTAAGGACCATCCATAATTCAGATCCGTGAAAGAACATATTGATGAAAAAGCACAGATTTTTGAAATGTATTTTCTCTGAAATCACCATATTAATTTGTTATTCAATACCTTTGTTATTTGTTTAAAAATCTATACGATTTTTAATGGAATGTAAGAAAGATTATAAACCCTAAATTACTGCTGGGCCACATGTTAATTTCTACTGAACTAATTTTCTTGTGAAGTGTATTTTAATATTTTGTGGGTTTTTTTCACTGATAATATTTGGGAAGGTGTTTTCAGTGGAATCAAAAATTCAAAATTTTTACATGAAAACAGTGTATCTTATGAAAGTTTAACCAGCTAAAGGAAATTTTACATTCTATCTTTGATGGACTAGAAAATAGAAATTATACTTATAAGTGAATAGAGAATAACAAAAAATTTCAATTATTTACAAACTTTTCCATCAATATTATATATATAAGTAAAGTCAATTCCTTGCCTCATTACTTGTAGACAAGAAAACATAGAGTAACATTGAAAATCACTAATGGAACCTTGTTCCAGTTTAGTTTTACATAAGCAGTCAAGAATCATGCATAATGCAAAAATGTACCAACTGGCAACACACTCACAGGACATAATTTGAACTTGTTTTTTACGGACACAAGAAGCTGATTTTAAAGCCATCCGTAAGAAGATTGTCCTTGATTTTACATTATCCTGGGTGGGTGTTTCATTTTCTTCCATTTGCTATCATACTCACTGGGTGAAACATATCCTAGTGTCTGCTTAATAGTGATGGAATTTTCTACATGAAGATGTAAGGAGGAATTAGGTTTTACCCCATAATTATATATTAAATCAGTGTTAAAATACAGTTGTAATCAAATCCTTTCATATCCCAAGGCCACACATTTGATACAGTACATTGGAAGGTCAGAATACTTAGCTGAGTATACACCCCTTGAGACTCAACAGATGTACAGATACGCGGCCTAATCCCAAAAACGCATTCATAAGTCTGGAAGATCAGAATTGAGCCTTAATTCTCTAAAGGACTGCTGCAATGTTGTGTGGTCCTTTCATCCAAATTAGAATGATTCATTATGTCTAGTCCATTAGCACCATCAGGGATAGGTGTGGGCCATAAAATCTGCATTAGGATTGCTAAATATGTCAAGGATAATCTTAAAATGAGATAAACTGGGATGTTTTAACTGAACTAAAAATAATTAATCAAAGTCATACGAATAAACTTCTGGTTGCTGAATCAGGTGTTAAACTTCTATCTTAAATGATTATGGTGTTTTAACAAATATAAAACTTGGGCAGGGGATTGTATATTGGATTTATTCTGTTACTTTAAAGTACTGTGTTTCCTTTTGGTAAAGATGCATATAAAATAGGAAAAAAAATGCATAAAAATATTTAAAAATTAGGAGGAAAAGCACAGAATATTTTTTTTTCTATTTCCAATTCTATTTCAAATGAGTTAGGTAGGAATTTATATTTAATATTTTGTATACATTCAGTGTGTGTACCACTGAAGTTCAAGTATTGTGTCACACATCACACATAATACCTACACCATTGACTACAATGCTTTTGTATTAAATATGTATTTCATAAAGGCATCACAATATTCATTGGAAATATAATCCTAATAGAGCTGCACTGGATTATATATTAAAAATATTGGACAAATACAGAGAACCTTTCTACCTTTTGGTTCTAGGAAAAAAAAATGAAATTAGAAAATACTCTCTTTTACTGCTAAAGCATGACTTTCTCTTATTCTCCCTCCATGACAAAAACATTCACTTTTCTAAAGTAAAATAGACAACATGTGTTTGCAGCTCCAGACAAAGTAGTAATAATCTATAATAAACAGAATTTATAACTACTAACTAATCTATAGTTCTTTTTAATGGACTGTTTATAGAAGGCTTTATGCATGTCATTTTTTATTTTTGTGTTTTTAATGGATTCCTTAGATAAGAATAAATACATATAATACATGACATTTAGACTTCTGGAAATGAAGGTTTAAATCATCCATTACAGTATAAGAAAAAGTACAACAGAGAAAGAACCCAGAACTACCGCAAAACAGAAATTATTCAGGACCACGCTGTAACTAAGCTGTAGATCCAGCAATCATTGTGGATGGTTTCAGTGTGAATAGCTGGAAGGTGGGACCAGGCAGAATCAACCCTTATGCAATATAAATGCCTTCATGTCTTCTAGAAAAACCTCTTGTCCCCTTGATCATCTGGAATGTCTATTGTCACATTTACTACCCCAGGCCCAAGCGATCTTTGCGCAAAGCGAGTGAGCAAATATCAAATTTAGTCCCTCAACCCACCCAGCGTAAACGCTGTGTTTGCAGAATTGCAGCTGAGCCATACTGGGTGGTGTACTCATTTATTTAACACCAAAGATGTTTAGCTAAAGTGAAAGGAGTTACATTCAAGCGAGTATATTCAGAATATATTTACTGGCAAATGGTCAAAATGGTCTTATTAGTAGAAACAGACACCTAATGCTCAATGTAGGCAATAATTTACAACAGGGAAGTTAACCTAGTGGAAAAATGCACTGATAATTCAGCGTGAAAGTGTGCAAGCAGCACTGCATTATATCTTGTCTAAAGATAAGTTATATGTAGTGTGATTTCATCGGTACAGGTGCGTGTCATCTCTGAAATAGTATTATCCAAAGTATTCAACTTTACAGTAAAGCAGAAAGGTTCAACACCCACAGCAGATACCTGAGCACTAAGACGCAATGACAGTGGGCACGCTACACACAGGTATCAGCTCACCACAGCAGAGATGATTCACTTAGTGTTGTTAAGTTTCAGAATATCCTGATCATATTTATGCTAATCACAGCACCGACGAAGAATAGGGCTTCCCGGTGCTGAACAGTTTTTTAAACATACAATGTGTGTATATATATATACACATATACACACATTGCTTTCCCAAAGAATTAAATGAACAGGGCGGTGAGTAATAGGAGAGTAATATACACTTGAGAAAGTTGAGTCGAGAGAGAGCAAAATACACTGCTGTCCATCCCATGCTCTATGGGAAAGGAAAAGGCTAGTAAGGTATATAGAGTAATAGAGTAATATACACTTGAGAAAGTTGAGTCAAGAGAGAGAGAGCAAAATACACTGCTGTCCATCCCATGCTCTATGGGAAAGGAAAAGGCTAGTAAGGTATATACAAAATGGAAGAAGGAAAAAGGTTGGAGGACAGGGCAGGGGAGAAGCTGCAGCGGAGTGAAGCCAGGAGAAAAGAAGGGCAGGAGGGAGGGAAGGACAGGACTAGGAAGCCCATCAACACGGGGTAGCGTGGGCAGGGGAAGCTCACTGAGTGTTGAGGTCCATTTTCCAGCTTTTCCATTCCTGTTCCTATCAGTTGGTTGCCACCTCCTCCAGGACCACATGGCAAGCAGCCAGAAGGAATCACTAAGACCCTCAGCTAGAACCAGGTGCTCCAGAATCAGGATTAATTATTTTAAACCTTCCTAGTTCTGGAGAAGGGCTGAAAGATGGGTTCCAAGGGTATCCTGATTAAATAGTACAAGCTAAAGGTGCTTTAGACAGCCATTATTTTGTACCTAAGTTACAGTGAGGTTTGATTTATGTTTATTTTATAGATTTGAAAAAAATGCATTCTGGCTAGGTAACATGAAATGATCTCAGCATTTAGTGTACATTTAATTTGCGTTAGGGACATTCATCAGTAGTCATATTGGATATTAATAACAAATTTGGAATCATACTGAAGTCATGACAAGTGTTGGAAAATATTAACAGACCTGGAGTGTATTTTTTTGTTTGAATATTTTCTTTGGTCTGCTTTAGGTTTGTGGATATATGGTGAAATATATGTTCATTTTTGTCACTTGACAAGTGATGATCTCCTGGGGTAAACAGCAGGGTTTCTCAGTTGCAGGGAATCCCAGCTGTCTTTTGGGATTCCATCTGTGTGTACATTTTTTTTTTCTTCCTTTTTTATTTTTTTATCCTTTTTTGTGTCTGAAACATTTAAAGGCTTTGGTTTGACCATAGCCTCTTCAAATGTTGCCAGTTCTTTTTCTTCTGCTATCTCTCCACCCCCCCCCCACACACACACACACAAAAAAAAAAAAAAAAAAAACAAAAAAACAAACCAAAAACCCCAAAACAAAACAAGCCCCTGAAAAGTCTCCCTCTTCAGGTAAGTGGAATCCCCAAATAAATAGCCAACTATAATGCATTGAATGAACTGTAGACTAGGAATGATCCCAGTTGCTTCACAACCAGCCAGTCCGCAGGTGCAGCACTGCTGTGTTAACCACTAGTGCTACATAACAAGAATCCAGAGCCCTGGACAGGAGAGACACGAGGACTGTTTCCCTCTCACCTTGTCCAAGATACTGGGAAGTAACTCTGACCCCTCCTTCTTTTCTCCATCACTAGTTTCATGGCCCATCACAAACTGTGATTTGTTTTACCTTCTTTCTGCTGTCTGCAGATTTAGGATAAATTAACTGCATCTATTATGTATGTATCAGGTTTTCAAAATCTTTGATTTCAACCACAAGAACTAAGAATTGCAAAATTTCTTTTGAATTGAGTTTAAGTTTCAGGATTTGACAGACATAGCAGGGGCTGTGAAAACTGAAATCCTGGTACAATTGTACAGTTCCAGAGTAGGTGTTTATAGGCTGGAGACTGCCCTGTCTATGCTTTATTTGATGATGTTTGTCATCAGCATGGAATCATGGCACTGAAAGCCTCCTGACATCTCCAGTCTCACGTGAGTGGAGAGGAGTTGCCTTCTCTCCTGTCTAGCAAAGCAAGCCGTGGTGCTGTGAAGTGCTGCCGCAGGCTTTGACTGGCAGGGTTTCCAGAGAAGCCCTTGAGATAAATATTCTTCCAAGACTGAATCCTCCTTGGAAAAAGATAAGAGTTTTCAGGGAAGCTAAAGAAATTGAAAGACAGTCCAGCTGATTGCACACAAATTGACAACAAAATGAAGGTCTCTGTCTGTCCACTGGGCTATTTGGATAGGCTTCTCTTAGGGTTTGATGAGTTTGTAATCAGTTATATGATGCAGAAATACATTAGGGCAGCCAGTATAAGTGTGACGTGGCAAAGAAGAGCTAACACTCTTCTTATTCAAAAACATCTTAGAACAAATATTAATTAATTAAGGATAGTTTGAGACTTAGGCAAATCTCTGCTATTGCTCGGTACAGAATGACCCCTTAGGACATCTTCCCAACTGAACTGATTTGATGAGCTTATGAAGTTTTGCTGTATTGAGTATGGTGGCCGCCAAAGGTGAACTTAACCTCTTGAGAAGGGATGTTCTGCAGTTTCAGCATGTCAGAAGGTATGTTAGCCCTGTGACAATCAGATTGAATTTAAATTGAATTTCAAAGTAGAAACCGCTGTTGGAGGTACCTGAGGTATATCTACAGCTCTCCTCCCAGTACAGTCTTGTTTTTAATTGGCTATATAAAGTAACACTCCACAGTGGGGCATGAGAACTATCTCCAAGGGCAGGAAGACATTTTGGTAATCTTCTGTATCCTTTATGGAAACTCAGACTCTTTGGAAGATTTAGTATGAAAATTTGTTCGTGGAAACCAGAATGCAATTAGGAGCAAAGTCCTTGAGTGTCTTAAGTCTCCAGCAACTTTCCTCTGCTTTGGTGAGAGTATGTTAAGGAAGTAGTTTTGACATTGTAGAGCCCTGTAATGATTGAACGAAAAAAAAAAAAAAAAAAAAGGTAAAGGTAGAAATGTCATTTTTCAGTGAACAGTACATCTCCTTAAATAATTTTGAACACTTTTCTGAATACCATACCTGGGACAGGACGGTTGTGTCACAGTGACTTACTGAACATCAGCTCACTATTTCTTGCTGTGGCGCAGCTTCTTAGGAAACAGCTAGCAATGATCAGGCATTTGACATCAGAATTTCATAGATTTCAAACAACTTGCTCATACCATATTTCTCTTCAGCCTAGGGGTTTCCTCAAGTTTCTGGCAAGCCACAAACATCACGTTAGAAATCTTTGTGGGGAAGAGCCCATCTAATGTTACTTGTCAGCACTGATTCTTTTTAATGAGAGTACAAAACTATTTTCAGCCCACTGTGATGGCTATTTTTGTTTCCATTAACCTCTTGACTGAATATAAACATTTATTGAGGGTTACCTCCCTTGTTTGTCCAGTTGCTTCAAAGGTTAGTGAAAAGTGGATGCTTGCCTGACCTCTTTCATCCTCATTAGCTGATTCTAATTGTTCCCTGAGAGATCACAGTTTTGATTCTGTTTGTCCTTGTCAAATTTGTCAGTTACAGCATGAAGACATTAGCAGAAATTGCGTTTTCAGGTAAAAATGACTCAAGTGTAAAATACACACACTTACCTAGTGTAGAGCAGTGAACAATATTGTGGTTCTATAACATGCTCTTGTTTCCAAAACATGAGGTTACTATTGTATGGCCCCATCTTACAGACACCCATGTTGGCAGATCCCTATGATTATATTTAGGCAGTAAGCAAAATGTTTTGCAAGCTTTTGAGTATTTTGTAGCAGCACCACCGCCACCATTTTGGGAATGACCAACTAAATTTTACACTATGACAGATACATCTTATGAATTACAGAATGATTTTCGTAGTACATTTTGAGAGTCAGATCATTAACATACTCTACTTGAAGTGGGATGGTGTCCCAAAGGTAAAGAGATGTCACAAAGAACATATTTCCCTGCCAAGAGTTTCTTCTGTGTCAAGTCAAGAAAGCCCTTTTTCACGTTCCTTGGTGGATCTCAGCTGTGGTTGTACAGTTGGGGCAAAGGACCTGGCAGGTCTCAATTAGGTATCTATCTCAAACAGACAGGTCCCAGCCTTCACAGGTTGTAACCAGCGCCTTAAATCCCACAGACCCTTAGTGAAGATTAAAAAGCACTGGTGTAATGCGCTCAGAGCACGATATCCTGCTTTACAAGCGGGTTGCCGCATTTTGCACCAGCTTCAGCTTTCAAATGGATTTAAAATGTAGCCTCAGGTATAGCGCATTGCAGTAGTCTAATCTTGAGGTGATAAAGGCATGACTGATTTAACCATAGCTTCTTGTTATCTTGGACTGGAGTCTTTTCATTTTAACCATTTTAGGGAAATGGCCTTTCCTGAATCAGCAGGCTTGCTTCAATTCTTACTATGTAATAAGGCACAACAAGAGAAAGCCTTTGTCAGTGGTGAACACCTCCTATGAACGTGTGAACCTTACAGGATGCCAGACCCCAAGAACCGCTGCGGTGGTCCTGACTCGTCTTACAGCTCACACGGTACGCCTGTGAGGTACTTCAAAGAGAAGCCATTGCCCGTCTCCCTTAGTGGAGCTGCCAAGCTTTACAAGCAGCCAGGGCCTTGTGAAGTTTTGCTTTCATATTAAAAGAAGTTTATTTACATATCTGTGCAGCTTGGGAGCAGAGCTATGGGAGAGTGGGAAATTCTTTTGAGATGTCCACCAGCTCCTGGGCTAGCAGAGCTGCGAGACAAAACACCCTGTTCCTCCTCCAGCCTATCTCTAGTGCCTAGAGAGTGCTCACAGCTGCTGAACTGATTACAAGTTTTACTGCCAAGCCAACCTGCAAGCCAATTTAGCGATCTCCATGCAGTTCTTTAAGTTCAAAAAAGCCCTGTAAATGGGCGACAGCAAAGTGGAGTCCCATCCTTTCTGCTGGTGCTTAATCTACCTGCTGCTGCTGCTGCTTCGTGTCAAAAGGCATGAGGCACCAGCCTGGGTTCCTCTCATCTAGAAGAAACAGAGGTGGTAGCCTGGGACTAAATCTACCCCTTACCAAAGGAGAAATTAATCTCCATGAGAAAGTCAAGCAGTATCTCTGCATCTCATTTCTTCCTCAGAAGTATGTGGTTACGTATAATCCTTTCCCTGGACATGTTATGTGTCCTTTCTATGTAGATAATAAACTATTGCTCAGCACAAGAAGTTCCTGATATTATTTGAGGCTTTTGGATGTCACCTTAATGCAAATAATGCCCTTACAGACGGGAGAGATGCAATGATGTCAGATGTCTGAAAAGAAGAGAACCAGAAATAGGAATTAGATCTTGTAAAAATTAAATAGATCATCCCTTCTGCACATAAAGAATAAGGGGTTTTGTTTGTTTTGTTTCTTAACTTGCTCTCCAACTTAAGAAGACGACTCTTAAGAGAGTACATATGAGCACAAAAAACATGTTAAAGTCTTGAATGAAATGGCAGTTGGAGAAATGCAGCAGGTGGTAGGAACATGTCCTGGTCCTCCTCTTCATTATTGCTATGCAGTCACGGTTGCTAATCTTCATGCTAAAGCTTGCGTTTAATACGGGTGTGATTCTCAGCTATGTGAGGAATAGCCACTCTTTCTTGTCTCCATAACGGCCTTAGCACTGTTTTGGTGTGACACTCAAGTTCAGACTTTTCTATAACTGAAGATAAAAATGGTACTTTGGTTACCTCTTATCTCATCTCTTGAAGATCTTTTTTGTTTCGTGCCTCATTTACATCATTATTTTCTGCCCAGTCCTTATGTAAGTACTTCGCACTGATTTCATAATTGGTAATATGAGGCTTCTTGATAACTTATACATGACCTTAACCAAATTAAAAAAAAAAAAAAAAAAAAAAAAATCTCTTGTTTCCTGGCCAATTAGAAAACAGAATTTAAATTTACCTTTCAAATGCACGCAGTTGGGTAGACTCTTCTAATACTTCATATAAGCAAACAAACAGACTTTCTGCAACTTCCTGTAGCAGAAGCAGTATTAAGAATTGAGACATTGCATGTCTCTGGTTGCAGTATGTTTACACTAGGTAGGTATATTGTTTCTAGCTGTCACATTCCTTTTTGCTAATTTCATTTTTCATTTATATCTGTTTTTTCCAACACTTCTGGAAGATGAATAATGTCATGGAGTGCATATAGAAGTGTGATTTATGCATAAATATATGTATGAAAAATGCAAAATATAAAATGCAAATTAAGCAAGAAATACTATATTTGATAAAACAGTATTAGAGAATAAATAGATAAAAAAACAATATATGAAGAACTATGGCATTCAATACATCTTACTGTATCACCATTATTAAAATATTGATACATAATAAAACATATTAAATATATTTTATATAAGATCGTGAATTTAGTCTTATATAGCTAAAATATTTAAAATAATATCTTATTTTCAATAAATAATTTTGTGTACATTTTGGGAATGTAATATGTTCTGTGGTAACAACATCACTACATTTCTAGAACAGTCATAGATAATAAATGTGGCTAACACATCTGGAATGTCGATGTAAATATATGATTTTCCAATCTTCAAAGTTTTTAATTCCTTTAATCATACAGAATATCACAATACAACATAGCTGAGGCCAACTAGACAATTACTGGTGGGATTTAAAAATAATTAAACAAATTCTCTTAGAAAACATTGGAGTGTCTTGGACAGAATTATATCTCACAAGAAAAAAAAAAGTTATGTGGTGACTGTTGTACTTTGTACTCTCTGGTGTGGTTTTGTGCATGATATAGAGAAAAAAACTCCGAAGAATAGAAGTCTAAGTGGCATCTCTGTGCCGCGTACTGACAAACTCAGGATTACCCACAGGGTTTTTGCCATTTGGTTAGTAAAAGGAGTTAAGTGTTAATAAATTTGAAGCCTCTACCTTGTCTCCTTACAATACCAAGTTCTCTAAATATAGAATTTGAAATACACACAGGAATCGTTTTGTTAAATGTGCATCTCCTCGCCTGTATTGCAGGTGCAATGGAAGTCATGCTTTACTTTTGTGTCTTTGAATTTATTAATACAACTTCTTTTATAGTCCTTTTGGAGACAAAGTGCAGTGAATCATTAGCATTATTATTATTTCAGACATAGTAAAATCACACATCAACACTTAGCAAAAGGGGAAAAATTCCATTATCCATTCAGAACAATTTCCTGTGATAATACAAATGTTACCCAGGACAGACCTTTGAAATGGATACCGATTCTTTAAATTCTTTCCTGTCTGTTTCAGGAAATAGTGAGATCCCGTTGATAGTGAAGTACAATGTGTCTAAAGTTCACTTCTAAACACTTGGCTCTTTGCTGTGAAAGTCATCTGCATTCCCTTTATAATTCTCAGCCACCAGAGATCTGCTTAATCTTGGAGATCTGATCCAATATCATTCGGAAAAATCCTTGATAATAGTTTCACCATTCAATCAATGAAAGAACTTACTGCTTATGTCGTCTTAAAAAAATCCTGAGGCAGGGGAATAAGACCTGGGCTTATGGGTTTGGAGATTTTGTTGTTTGCAAATAAAATGATTATTACTATTATTATTCAAGTTCTTAATCAAGGCAAGCAAATGGCATCTGTTTGTTATCATCCTTCCTACAGAAGACAAAGGCTTCAGTCCCTATGGTACTGACTGCTGGCCCCAAGTGGTTGCTGGATGTGACTTGGCAAGGAGTAGAAGACAACAAAAACAACTGCATTGTGTACAGCAAAGGTAAACACAAGCTGATTTTTTTTCTTCTATTTTCTTGTGCAAGGTACTGAGATAAAAATATACCTGTTGCATAATAGGAAAATGAAGTAGTTTGTTTGCCCTTACAGGGGAACTGTTTTCATTCCCATTTTCATACCCTGCTCTGATTTTGCCTTTTTTTTTTTTTTTTTTTTTAATGATACAAAAACCCAACATCATGTCTGTAGTGTACTAAGTGCTTTATAAACACAGAAGGACATCAGCTGACATAAGACATACCATCCATTTCTCTCTGAGAGTTAGTGCCTCTTGGGAAACATCAGTAAAATCTATACACTTTAAAAAGGTGAATTCTTTCTGACATTTTATTGGACATACTGGATTGCATTTCTCCATGTTACATTACATGGTAGACTACTAACTGAAATCTGGTTTTATGAGAAGAATTCAAACGTGATTGGACTATGATAAGACTTCATGTCAGCATGGTAACAGAAGATAACTGGAACTGGATTTCAGGGTTGTCACCTCTGACATTCCAGTCTCTGTGTAGTGGCGTGACATGATGATGCTTCACTGGAATGTATTGGCTAGTGGCAATGCATATCATTTCTGTCTTACGTGAATTGTCAGATTTGCTGAAGTCAGTGAGCTCTTACGAGGGCCCTCAAACACGCTTTGTCTAACCTACTGCACTTAACAGCTACTTTTGTTCAAGATGCAAAGGTTTTGTCTTGCATCTTGAACCAACGCAAAGAGCCTTGAGTCCGTAGTGCCATGGGCTATGCACCACACTGTTTGGTCAGTCACTGTAAAAGCTTTGTAAATGTGGCTATGGTATCATTATGGTGGGGGGCAGGGGGGGAGGAACAACCAAACACCAAAGAACCCACCACTGGAACACATCGAATAAGAATAATTTGTTTAGTGTAGCTGGTTTTGGCATTCCCCCAGAAGACTGGGTTACAAAACTATGACTTTCCGTCCTCGTATTTCAATCACCAATCTCAGCACTTTGTGAATACTTCAGAACATGCATTGTTCTTGTTTAATTTCTTTTAGGTTTTATTTCTAACCAAACAGACCTACTGAGATCAAAGATTTGTTTGCTGAGGCAACCTAGTGACCATTTCAGCATACAAGCATCCAGGCAAATAAGCACCCGTATCAATATATTAACATACAAAACACTAATCATAACATCAAAGACTCCTAAAAACTTACTAGAAACAATTACAACTTGTTCCTATAATCATTGCAATTTATACACTTAGAAGAGGATTGCTTTTAAACTGCCACAAGCCTTTGAAAGTTGAAACGCTGAAAACAGGGAATTTGCATGTTAAAAATGAGTTGCACACCAGGGTCTTATAAATTCTTTCTATTATAATTACAGAATGCCAACACATTCATTCTGCAACCTGAAACACCTGCAGTACTAGAGAGCTGGGCTCAGATCTAAAAAGTGTTGAGCTGCCCTTCCTTCACAGCTTGCTGATCGCTGCCCGAGTGGAAGAAGCAGCAAAGTGCTCTGAGTAATAAAGTGAAGCTTTTCTCATGAATCCAGAGCTGCAGTTTGCTATTCATAGTAGCGAATACTCACAGGCAAACTTTTCGGCAACAACTTTCTAATGTAATGGGAAATTACTTTCACTCCAAAATACAGCTTTTGCATATTCCCATAGGATGATGTCTTATCAAGTATTACATTCTTTCTGTAATTATAATAATACTTAGCACATATATACCAGTAAGACTTTTCATCTTCAAAGTACTTTACAAACAGTAACTAATTCATTAGAAGTTTCAGTGCTCTCTGTGTGATTGAATCTATTGAAACACTTTTTTTTTTTTTTTTTAATACTAAAAACTGTCTTCAGTTTGGTGCAACCTGAATAGCCCAAAACATTAGACTTTTCATTCAAACATGCTAGATTTTGTTTCACTGACAGTGTGGTTATTTTAGTACTTGGTTAACAAGCTATTGTGAGACAGTCATACAGTGCTCAAGGTGAATTCTGTTATCTCTACCGCAGAGGCATATTATAACTAAAGTTGAGGATAAATTTGAGCCCTAATTTGTAAATACGTATTAAAAGCCCTGCTACTTCACTAAACTAATGTGGGAAATAAGTTGTAGATATGCTTTACCTTCACTGCATTCTGTTCATCTCTTGCGCTTTGAGTTGGCTGCTCTGTCATTCATTAAGCACCTACACTTGTCTTGAGCCCTGCTGGGATTTTTGTGCCGGAAAGATTAATTAGCTTGGATCACAAAACAATGTCAAATAGAAGATGGTAAAATAAATAAATAGAATAATGTTTCTTCCTTCAATTTGTATCTCATCATTCCAGATTACATTGTCTTGATTTGTGTTAGTTTTCTGTCTCCTATAGTGCCATTACTTCTAATGAAACGGTGTCAGCAGGCATGTAGTTGTAATTCGATGTTATGTTGTAGCTGTATGTGGATAATTTTCTTAGTTTGCTTAGCAATACATTGTTATTTCTGAAAGCAATTAGCTGAACAAATGTGTGGAATTGTACATGTAGCAGATTTGGTCACCTGGGAGTTGTTTTCCTTACTATACCCAAGAAGACATGAGTGGAGTAAATTGGCACATTTCTAAGGGGAAAATAAGTTTGAGAATTGGCTTGCAGTACATGGCACTGGCCAGTCAGTTGCTGACTTGGAAGTTCATGCTCTATTTCCATTTAGCTTATTACAGTGATATCTTTGAGAGCAGAGTCTTTCCCAGATCTTTCAGGAGAGCATAGGTTTGTCAGCCTGACTTCCAGTCCACCAGAGGCTGTGGGCACCGTGGGCACCCGTGTATTGCAGACAGAATGATCACAGGGAGAGGAGCCTGGACTGTAGTTCCTATTGGAAAGTGAGTCTGAGCTGGCCAGCTAACTCCACTCATACACATACGTATGCCCACACATGTTATGTGTATATATATATATGATAGGATTATACGTTATTACAGTGGAATCATAATTCATTTTCTGTATAATTTTTTAGATTGAGAAACTGGTTATTTAAAATCATGCGTCAGAGTACATTCAGAGTGAATAGCTATGAAAGAACTATTCCATATTTGAAATTAGTTCTATTTAGTCTAGGATCAATTATTTTTATCTGTATTTTTTATAACTACATTTCCCCCATACTAGGACAAATTAGAAAAGGGGGAAACAGTTCATTAGTATTCCTTTTTACAAGCTCTGATACAAGCTGGCTACTCATGGCATGTGCCATTATCCCATTTTTTAAAGGAAACTTTTACACCTGTAATTATATTTAAAAGACATGATCTTTTTTTTTTTTTTAATATTTATGTCAAACTTCTCTCATGTTTCAAAAATAGACTATTCAGTAATTTAAGAGGTGTCCTAGACACAACTGAAATTCTAGAGACAGATTTTAGGAATTCTACCTTGTCTAGAATTATAAACATGTTCTTTCCGAAAAACAGAGTTTCAGTAATTCAAGCAAAATACATTGGTGAGAAGTGTGAAAGCATGATCTGTACGTTCATTACAACGTAGTGTACCTGGGAACCATTCATGCCTAACAGAGTTGAGCACCAGACCTGGTAAATCCTAAAGCAAGAGGTAGAGGACCCCCCGCAAACTAGGGAGGGTCTGGGGTATTAACTGCAAATCTTCCACTGGGACTGTGAGGGATTTTAAAAAATGAATTACGACTGAATAGAATAGAAACTGTGTAAAAAATACAGTTGCACAGACTGAAAACCATGCTTATATAACTGACATTTTTCTAGATATTATTTAAGCCATTTATGTGAAATGTATGGATACCGTATGTTTAGTGGCATTGTTAAAACAGGGTGTCTGTACAAATATTTAGCTGTGGGAATTATAAAATCATAAGGCGATTAAGTTAGCTAGTTGTGAAATTCCAATATTGCTTTTTAAATGACTTCAGGATATAGGAGGTGCTAAGGTTATTATCTGTTATCAGGAATACAGCGGAATTGTACGACTGGATAATAACTAAACAACTGACACAATGTAAAATTACATTATCAGTGTGTTAAAACAAAATTGCGCCCTAAAGGAGTCTACATGCCAGCTCAGAGCTGCAGTGTAATTATGCTTAACTCTGATAATTAAAATACAACGGAGATCAACAGAATCATTTTCATTAAGAAAATTATTAATGATGGTGGTATAACAGTAATTGATTGCAGAGCACCACAGGATAACTCTGTGCAGGAAAACCAACACGTTTAACGTGTGTGGGGGCCGTTCGGGTTGTGCTGCGTGCCACCGAGCCCGCTGCCCGGCCAGGTGGCAGCCATGGGGCGCGTCTTCTCCTGCAACCCCCAAACCAGAACATGGCTGCTTTTCGGGCTGCGGCATGGAGGGAGAGGGCTGGGTGCTGGGCGACGGGGTGGCGGGACAGGGTCGGCACCGGCTGCTGAAAAGGAGCCGGCTGCCAGCAGCAACTCCTGTGATTCCCGAGCCATCCGTCGTCTCATTTCGTGTGAGGTGTTTGGTTTTGCATTTCCATTCGTGATTTACTGATGTTATTTCCTCCTCTGGCTTGGCCTCACTGAGTAGTTGATGCCCTTCGTTATTTCTGAGAGGATGCGGGAGGAGAAAAAAAAACATCCTCACCCCAGCACGGTTCCACAGGCGCCGTGTGACATCTTCGTAAGGAATTCCACAGGATGGTCCTGTTAATTGTCCCGGTGGTATGGACACATGATATCAAATGCCATAAAAAGCCTCCAGCCCTCCGTACGTGAATCGCAGTCAGTGCCCACTGAGCGACTGTAACAAAATCCTGGCTAGGGAGGACGTTGCCTGAGGGTGGGATCCGAAAAATGCCATTTTCTTTTGGTGAACACAAAACTGGGAGGTAGGGGGGTGGATTTGGGGGAGTGCTTCTCCGCATAGCTAAGGGATGGGTGCTTGCTCAAACAGATGCTGCTTTTGAAAGCTGCCCAAAAAAGTCTATTCTCCAATCATAATAGAGAACAAGCCTGCTAGGGTGGATTTACAGGATGAGATTAGTTAAAATGACAGCTGCCCGCACTGAAACTGTGTCATGTAGCTAATTTATAAATAGAAACTCGAGGAGAGGCAGCACAGGGGAGAGGGGAGAGCAGAAGCCAGGGCTGGATGCAGAGGGCTGGCTCAGCTCTCCCAGGGCTTCCCCTGGCCACGCTACCCCATGGGCAACTTACAGAAAGTCAGGAAATACAGAACTGGTTACTTACTTCACTGGTACTGGGATGAGTTATTTAGCTGATGTATGTGCCATGTGTTGAAAACACAAATGCTGAAAAAGAGTTGCATTAAATTACTAGTAAGAGTTGAAGGCTATTTTTGATTCATTTTGCTAATTTAAAGTAAACAGCCTGGTTTTTTAACATACAGGAAAAGTCAGTTGTCGCAAAAGAAGGGTTCTTAAATTCTTCTTCAGTGACAAAGGATTACTTTTCTTAATTATTCTGTGAGATCCTTGATACCATGTTTTCCCCAACAAATGAGTTTTCAGCAAGCAAATACTGAGGTTTTTTCCTGCAACTTCAGGCAATGTAATGGTACATTGCACCACAGACATATAGCATCAGGGACCCTAAAGAGACACAGGTCAAACATCGTAAGGAGTTTATACACTGCTGCATTAGAATATATTTTGGTTTGGGTCAGAGAACAAGTTGTTTAATAGGCCAAAGGTTAACTTGGGGCATATATTTTAGATTGCAAGAGGCTTCTTTCCAGATACCATTAAAAGCAAATTGAGAGAATTTACTTAGTCTGTTCCACGTGGACAGTCAGAAAACTGCAGTATCTGTGGTCCTGCTGGATGCATTAGCTAAACAGTGTGCTGAAGCCTTTGGTGGTGCTACCGGGTTTTGTTCTTTCTTCATATCTGTTGAGAAAAAATCTGAGTGTTTAACCAAACGCATGTGATGCTTATCCTAATACCGAAGGTCCATGGAAAAGCTTGTTTTACATTTCTTTTTTCCACAACAGAAAAATTGCAAAATATTTCTCGAGAGAAGTATGATTATGTGTATAATGCTTCCAAAAAAAATACTATCTTTTACAAAGGCAATATACCTTCACAGTCATCGGAAGAAAGTGTCATGGATACAGACATAAAGGCATGATCAGCTGGCAGGTAGATGGCACGGTCCACGTTCAGTTTTGCAGGGGTGTTGAGAAGGCAGGATGCCCAAAGACACTGTTGCAAACAAAACTGCTGCAAATCAGTCCTGCTACTTTCCTTGCTGGCCACAGAAAGAGGAAATATTTGTCACCATGACCAGTGATCCTTTTTGCTTGTTGATGGCAGACACGGTGTTGTGGACTTTATTCAGACACAATTCAGTTTCAAAGAACTCAGAAAGGAGGATTGTACTTTTTCCTTTTTTTTTTTTAATGTTTTACCTATGCACATAGATCCAGTGGGGGATCATCTGCTTTAGGGAATTTAGAGGTCAAGGCCTTGTATATGGTCTTAATTATCTACAAGAAAAAGGTTATTTTATTCATCTTTATGGAATTAGTATAATATGCATATAATAGCATACAGTGAATTATTACATGCCCTCTAAATTCTAAGCATGTAGATAATAAAGGGAAGATGACCAGAAATGCAGGGGTACAGCTATATTCAACTTTCAATATGAAAATGCTTTTGTTCATTGTTAGTGCATTTCATTTAAATAGCAGCCAAGGGATATTTTTAGGTTGTTCTCACCTACAGTGAGTTTTTATTTGTGTTCTTTCTATCACTTATTGTGTAGTTTATTTCATAGTTCAAAATTCTTTTTCATTTGAGGAGTCAAGGAAATAGGCAGAATACTGACATAATTTGCACAGAATTATAGATTTTGGACTGAAGCTATAAAAAGCTGTAAACTCAGTCTAACACTAACCTATGAGAACATGTTCAGGATAGAAAAGAAGCCCAGTCTGTACTTCACACTGGGACCATGTGAAAAGAAATATTGCCTCAGCTATTCAGATCACTGGCAAAAATAAATGCAAACATCACACAGAGGTTTGGTTTTTTTTTTTCAAGATACGTATTTGTCCCTCATTTTTCTAAGTCCATTGCAGTAGAACCAGTCATTTAGAAATCATTTTAAGAAAAATGTTGTCATTATTTTCAGGATATGACATAGATGCTAAATATATTTTATTTTCTTTTTAATTAATTTTTTTCCCATCCATTATGCTAAATAAATATTGAGGACTACAGTAAACCTTGTGACCCCTGTGGCTCTTGGTAGTGTTACCTCTGTCATCTTCCCTGCAAAGAGGGAAGGAAAAAAGCCCCCAAATTTGCTGAGCCACACATTTCAAGTTGTCGACAACCCCATCCACAAGAAAACAGAAGAAAATATATATGCACTCTGTCCTGTCAAAAGGCTTTCGCCTTATCTTGAGAGACTGT
The DNA here is from genome assembly GCA_000699545.1 of Podiceps cristatus. Lineage (NCBI taxonomy): Eukaryota > Metazoa > Chordata > Aves > Podicipediformes > Podicipedidae > Podiceps > Podiceps cristatus. The sequence goes on from KL267368.1 coordinate 90,311, forward strand.
CAGGGCAGGAACATCATGGAATAGACAGGAGTCTATTAAATTAATAAGCTGCTGGATGGTGTCTGGAGAGTTATGATGCTCCATAAATCCAGTTTGATCATGGTGGACAAGGTTTAAATCTGCAGCCTTCTAATACACATCCAGGTCCTGGATTGGATTTGAAGTTTTGTGCTGGAGACACAGAGATAGTCCTGCAGCTTGTGAATTAAGATTTATCATTTTTTTTCATACGGGGTTGATTTTTTTTTTCTT
>JMFS01050669.1:0-12045 GCA_000699545.1 Podiceps cristatus
CTTGTAAAATATTGGAAGATTTTATTCTACACTTAATTGAATGTAAGTAGGTGTATTTGAAATAAGTGATGGCACTTTTGGAGAGCTGCAGACATGATGGCTTAGATCCAGATTCCATTGAAGTAAATGGAAACACTTCAGTTGATTTAATGTGTCTTGGATTTGATCCAAGGTGCACTTTGACTTAATTGGACTATTCCTGTGAGTATAGTGCAGTACCTACTTGAGTACTCACATGCAATGAGTGTTTGTAAGATCTAGCCCTTAGAAGCAAGCATCTGAGAGACAGAAAGAGCCACTCTCATGGTACAACTAGTTAAAAATCACAAAAAATAAGAACCATGAAAGTTTGCAAAAGTAGTAATATTTTTATATTAATGTGGCAGAAAAACACATCAGGATTTTTCCTTTCACATTTCTGTGAAACGTCAGTATAAATCTGTACTTTTTCACATGTTATTATAAGCTGAACTCCCAAGGGATTGAAAAAAATAGATGCAGAAGTGGGTCTTATAAATCTTGTCTTGTATCTAGCTATAGTAATATCTTGGTATAGTTATTTAATGATACAAAATAATCACTATATACTCTTATTCCTGTGAGATCTGTTTCCGTCTTTACCACCTGTGATAAGATCATCAATATATATAAAATACTGAAAAATATATCTTAATATAATCTCAATCATAATGTGTTAGACTATATTAATCTGAAGCTGTTTCTACAAAACTGTGATACAATGCCTTTCCCTTATCCCTATCCACTGCAAATGTGAAATGCCTTCAAAATGATTCATTATAAGCCATCTCCATTTGGTCTTTAAACAAAAGATTTTTAAAGAGCTTGGCATTCTCTGTGTTAATTTCCAATATATATCCATTTTTTTACTTTTGAAACAATGGTGTTCTGCCCTCAAAGCTTAACTTTGTTTCACAAACAAATTAAACAAGATGATTAAAAGGAGTTTCATAGTTACTACGATAATGAGTTTTCTGATCTTCTCTTTCAAGACATAACAGATCTTAACCAGTGTTTCTAAAAGCTCTGAAAGTGCCACATTTTCTGCTGTGACACAACAAGACAACCCAGTCACCAACTACAGATGTGGAGAGTCAGTACTGAACATTGATGCCATTGCATTGCCAAATAATAAATCTGCCCGAGCCACAGTGAGGTGCACGCTTCATTGCGATAAAAACCTCACTTGGCTGAAAGCACCACTGGCTTTTTTAGACTGGGGCAGAAACCTGCCTGCTGCCACATGACTCTGTTCCATGATGTTTGGCCCTCATGCACAGTCACGCACCTTCCAATCTCTTTGCCACTAGCTCTGCCCGGTACCTTTGTCACGTCTGCTCAGTCAGGTCTGTGCCACCGTTAGTTCATCATGAGAGGGGTTGCAGTCACACCAGCCATACAGATGAACAAGTTGTAGCCATGACCTCCCCAAAGTGAAGCACCTTCAAAACCCACGGTGTAACTGTCCTGGTTTCAGCCAGCACAGAGCTAGTTTTGCATTCAGCAGCCTCTGTGTTTTGGGTTTAGTATGTGAAAAATCGTGACAGTATGCTGCCGTTGTTCATTGCTGTTGAACGGTCAAGGACATTTTGCAGTTTCCCAAGTTTTGCTAATGTGCAGGTGCAAAACTTGGCATGGGGCACAGCCAGAATAGTTGATCCAAACTGGCCAAAGAGAGTGTTCCATACCATAGACGTCATGCCCGGTGTAAGTGAGGGTCAGCTATTGCCCCCTCTCTCTAGTTCCTTGTTTGGTTCATGCTCTGTTCATGTTCTCTTCTTGTTACCTTATTTTTCATATTTTTTTTTCTTGTTCAGGCCCATTTGTTCTTTTATTCGGCTGTTTGTTCCCTCACACTTTCTCTGGAACTTGCTCTTCTGGGATGGCTGTAGGGGAATATCCCTGCTCCCTGACTTCTGCTCAGGATGGGCTGTAGCAGTCGTCGGGTGATGAGAAATTGTGCATCACTCGTTTTACATATTCTATTACCCTTATACGTTATTGTTATAGTGAATATATTTTTATCTTTTAATTTGCTGTCCTGGTAAAGTGTTTTTATCTCAACCCACGAGTTCTCTATCTCCAATTCTCTTCCTCACCCCACTGAGGAGGTGGGGTGGGGTGAGCAAGCGGCTGCATGGTCTGGTTACCATTTGGGGTCAAACCACAACAATACCAAAACTTTGTACAACCCAAACCTCTCTAGAAAGCCACAGTTTAAAGCCCTCCTCTATGAGGAACTTTGACAACGTGGCTGTACTAGGTTGGTATGCAAAAATCCACTGCATGAGACACAGGGTGACCTGTTGGCTCCAGATATATCCAGCCAACTGTCTGTGCAAGCTAAATATCAATACATCTTTAAAGAATTGCAACAAAACAACAGAATTCAGCAGTACAAAGATGGGGGGGAAAGTTGCAGGAGGAGAAACTACATCTGTTTGAACTTTAGAGGAAGAAATTTAGTTCAGTGCAAAATTACTCCTAGCCCCAGGTTTGCAATTTGCTTATATTTCCTGTCTTCCCCTGCCCTGGTCTTTCTTCTATGGACTCTATTTCACTCAGTCCTTTTAATTCTATTCAATTTAAAAGGATCTCCCAGTTCCTTCGTACTAATACAACCTTATATATCAAGGTATTTTCCACACTCTGTGGCTCTCCATTTATTTCTCCTTGTATATTCTGTCTCTTTGGATTTTGGAAGACCTATGATAAAATAAATCACTAAAGAGGCAGGTTAAGTAGTTATTATCAAGTAACTCAGCTCTGCGTGGCATGAAACTAAAGTAGCTAGGTGCAGGGGAAACCTGCCTATGTTACCTACATAGCCAGCAATCCCTGCAGCCTCCCACAATCTGCTATACAAACTGACTAAATAATAGTGTTTGATATGGTCTAGATACATTTCCTCCCATATACAGAAATTCAGATGGAAAACTTTCCTGAGCAAAATCAAAGTTACAATATAATGTAATTAGAATTTTCCATTCTTTTTCCAAGACGTCCATTGTTTCTTACTAGTCATATAGTACAAAATTAATGGCTGTCCAGCTCCTCTCTGCCAAATACATCAGTATAATGTGTATTTCAAAGTGTTTACATTTGTTATTTTTCCAGATTTTATGCACGGGATTTAGTTTATCTGAAAAAAGCCTCTAAAAAACCCTGTACTAACAATGTAGTAAATGGACCAATTTATTCTTCTTTAAGATTTTTTCCAGCAGTACTCTAAGGTCTAGCAATTAACAGACTTTAAGAATAATCACAATAGTCAGGTAAAACTGGAGTTAGGTGACAAAGATTACATCAATAAGAGACAGTACAGGTGCAAATTAAGAGCTGCAAATTGCAGTGACCCATGACTAGAACTGGCTTCATTTGAGTTGCATTATAACTGAACTATATTTTGTTGATGTCGTGCAGGCATTGACACATGAACTAGTAGGTAAACCAACATGACAGGACTAAATGCAGGACAAAATCACTGGGCTGCTTAATACATGGCTTTTAATGCACTACAGTTATATGCATAACAGGCTGAGCTGTAATACTGTTCTCTTTATATTCCTTTCTGTGGCTAGAGAATACAGTCTTCCATTAGTTGCCTGTATAATGACAACCAGAAATTTAAGCTTTCTATTCCTAATTTACATGTTGACCTTGCACATATTAACAACCCTTGGGAAAACAAAACAAAACAAAAAACCAAAACATTGAACAAGGTCATTATATGCCTCCTGAAACCTCACTTCCATTCCTGTTTTCCTTGGTATAGAAATAAATATGTAAAATTGTCAAAATTTTAACACTGGGAATGTATAAACCCCAAGAACCTCCTCCCTCCTTGAGAAGTTATCACGTGAAAAGTGAATACTATAGCTATGGCCATAAGGTATACAGACAAAGAGTTTGATAAGACCACCAGGCTTGGGCCCCTGTTTATGTCAGGCCACTAAGTCTACCCAGGCAGAGTATTCAGTTATGCTATAGCACTGCAGTGTTTTGGAGACTTAAAAATGTGAGCTGAGGGGAAATTAACAGGAAATTAACATACCAAGTGTCACCAATGCACAGTTGTCAACGGGCAATGTCTGTCCCCACAAGTCCAGCAGCTGATCTTCACTCAGCACTGCAAAGCAAATGAAACTCCTTGAGATCCTTTTCACTCTACCTGGAGAGAAAGTCTTTCCAGAACTTCAATACATCCACCAGCTTTACTTGGACAAGACATACCAGCCAGGCAGTTAAGAAAGTAAAGTGCCTGCACTGTCACTTATAGTTCTGGAGCAGATACATTATAAATTTGCTATATGAAAAAGTGTGAGGAAACAACCTACCAAATTTATCTGAGTATCAAAATTTAGAAACAACACCACCATGCAGGTTCTGCAGCTCTGGGGAAAGATTGCTGGTTCTTTTTAGACACTGATAGCTACATCATAGGCCTGTGCAGCACTTAAGAAGGGCGTGATCTGGAAGACATGCAGGATCATCACAAAGACCCCAAAAGATCACAGTGATTATTTAATTCCACCGTCTCCCCAGGAGCCACAATTTCTCTGGGAAGACAGAGTAAATTAGGTCTTAAAATGATAAATCGAGTGACTCCAAGGAATTGCAAGGTCAGTTCAAGTATCTTTTCTTCTAATTAAGCTCATGTAACTTCCCTGTTGAATTTGACTAACTTCCAGCTTTTTGAGTCATCATATAAAAGAGGTCAGAAATAGCCCTCACAAGTCTTTTCCATACCCAAGCACATTTGGTTGTAATAAACATTTGTACCAGTTTATAATAAAAATCGGTAATCTGATATAGTATCTCCACATATCATCAGCATCTAGTAATTGCTGTTACTTAAGGTCTGATATTGCAAATAGTTATGACTGTTAAGATAGTGCTGTAATCTTAGAAACATCAGGCTTGTGTAATTAAATGATACTACCCATGTGACTGATTTCAGAATTGGCATGTCAGCAACAGAAAACCAATACAGGAAAACAGTATTAAGGAAAATTGATGATCCCAAGTCCATCTTAGATCAATCCTACTTAAACAAGATTTTCCTTTCATATTCCCTGGAGTTTATATGGGTAAGTTTAAATAGAAGATCACCTTATTTTCTGAAGTATTATGTTGACAATGCTATTTCCTCACAAACATTTTTTGATGGAATTTAAAGCTTGAGTGAAATTAGAGAAAATTGAGAACTAGGTGAACAATTAATCAAATTAGCTTGCAAAGATATAGCAGTTATTCCTTAAAATGTCTAATAAAATTGTAAAACATAAATTTATGAGAAGAATGTTTTCCATTCCAACAGTTGGACTTCCTGATTAAAGTCTCATTTGTCTTCTGTTCCTGAAATGAAGTCCAATCATTTCTTTCATTTTTAAAAACTGGAAAAAGGTAAATAAAATCTTTCAGATACTACTTTCAAAACAATCAGCTTCTCAAACTATGAGGAAAAAAATCTCATTATCAGATAAAACTGGAGGGCCTACTACTAAGAAAACAGTACTTTTCTAAGAAGAATTAGTTAAAAAAAATAAAATCCCAAGACAATGTAGTCTATTAAACTTGATGGCATATTTTGATGGAAAGCAGCTCAGATTCAGGCCCCAAAACTGAGGTCTATGAGACTGAATATTCAGGATCTGATTTTTACAGAGCACTTTTGGGCAAAATTGACAGAAACTGTCAAATATACAACTCTGTTCTTCTGAATGGTATGACATTTCAAGAAAAAAAGCAATACCAGCATCACTATACACGCACAGTATTTAGACTGTCTGAAGCCAACACTGAACTCCACAGTGTTTTTTCTTTCTTAGTTTCTTTTTTTTTTTTTTAAAAAAAAAAAGAAGTCATAATTTTGCAGTATTCATAACACAAAGGCTTTGTAAGAGTAGCTCCCCCTTAAAAGTTTCTGCACTGGATCAGAGATTTGGTAGTATGACATGGTGTTCTGTTTTCACTGCAGCTATTGCCTTATTATTTGGATCTGCCCAGCTTTATTTGGTAACATTAATAGTCTTATTACGGTTCTCCTGTAGTTAAAGACATAAAGCATTCACACCAAGTCCATCATCTATTTTGAGAAAACATTTAATGTGGCAATTTACACATCCATTTTCCCTTACCTGACCGAGACAGAGTTTATTAGATACAGTAAAATCTGGCTTAAGTTTGTATGAATAAAGTGGTCACACTATAAAATAGAGGTCAAATATGTACTTTTATTTTTACTTTGAATGATTTTACAATAGAAGGATTATCTTATCATTTTATTCTTGACATAAGAATACTTAACCCACTGAAACACAAGGAGGACAACCATGTCAAATTTTAGGCAATTCTATTACCTTAAGTGGAGTTCTAACCTTGACAACAAATTTTATTTCTTGGAGAAACTCATCTACAGCTCTGCCTGAAGTGCTTTAAATCCTTACAGGTGAATTATGCCAAACTATATTATTAGAGTAGCTTGCATTACCCTGCTATTCAGCTGCTGTCATTTTCAAGAGGGGACTAGAAGTTTATCAAATCTTATAAAGGCTGCAGAGATTCAATGTTCATCAAAAAAACCCCCAACCTCCCCCACAAAAAACAACACTGCACCTTTGTTCCCTACAATAGGTAGTAGTTGAATTTATTACAGCAACTGTCTTACATTTACTACATTCCAGCATTTACTTTTACTAATATAATTTTTTTCCCCTGGCAGGAAGCCACGATGTTATTGCTTTATTTTCCTAGTCAATGTTAACCCAACTGTAAAATAAATTATGTGAGCTATTTTAGAAACACTGAAGTGGCAAAATGCTACAGTAAAAAATATAGTAAAATGTCCCCTTTTTAATCATCCATATCAGATTTGCCAGACAGTATAGCTAGAGCAAAATTATTGTTGCATATGAGAACCATTCTCAGGAATAGAAAAGGCAATATTTGGATTCTGAGGGGCTAAATAAGCTATAAAATTTTATCACTCTGTATTTAAACTTCTTATACTCTGACAAGCAAATGTACTTTCTCTCTGGAATAATAGAAGACCCTCAAAGAGACACAAGTTTCTGTAAGAAAAAGTCAATTACAGATCACCAAAATTTTTCAGAAAACAAAACAAGAGAGAAATGTACTTATTCTTGACCATGGATCTTCCCTGTGATAGAATTAAACTCTCAAACCGACTTTTTGCACTAAGATATTATCAGGTAGCATACAGCTTCACATATCGGAAAAAAAAAATTGCTTTCTTTCTGGAGCCTACACCACACAGCAAGCCCTGTGAAAAGACAGTAAGAGAGAAAAGGGTTTTATTGCCATGACTGTGGTGAACCCAAAGCTCTTAATCTCCAACCATCTGAACCACATACTTAGGTAAGGCAGAATAGAGAACAACCAACGAAAGGAGTCACTACTGACTGCATTGTCATTAACATAGCATGTGTATTTATTTTAAAGTCATATATGAGCAGAGTTTATTTACTTTGTAAACATAAACCTCAGTAAAGCCAGTGACAACTGCAAGAGTAATTCTAAACGACTGAATTCACAGTAGCCATATATATCACCTTACTTATGTTCTGCAGATCACTAACACAGAATAAGCAAGCCTCTCTCAAATGATGGAAATTTTTATAGTTGCAAAAAAAGGAAGTTTAGATAGTCCATACTACTTGCATTAATAACTGAGCATTTCACAGCTTAAAAAATGTCCAGAGTCAGGTCTCCTCAGCTTTGTTACCTGTTTACGCGTTCCATGTATCCTGAAAAGAGTCTGAGTGAAAACATAATCTAACAAAGATTTTAACAGTTCCCATTGAAATTTGCTAGTACATTTCATAAGCTAGTTGTTTTGTCCCCTGTTGATCAGAAAGCAGCGAATTCAGATGAGAAAAGAACACTGGAAACCGAAAGACCAGATTGCTTATTTAGCACAAAGGAATCCTTTGATCAGTGCATCATCATCTAGCAGTGTGGATTAAGTATCTCACCCCACCACTATTTACAAGAGCTCTTCCAGTAGGCAAGTAGGCATCTTCTCCCTCTTTTCTAACTGTTAAAAAAAAAAAAAAAAAAAAAAAAAAAAAAAAAAGAGAAAGTAAAGCAGATTCTCATTTTGTGGTTGGCAAGGGAACAATAGGTTTCTAACACTCTTTTCTGCAGGGAGGCTAGAGAGAGCAAGTTCTTTCATTTCTACCAGTTGCCAGCAAGAAACATACCACAGGTGGCTGCTCTCCTGTACATATGCTGCTAGCTCTGCTTGTTTGTACATTCACTAGAATGAACGACACACCTGAGTCTCCTCATGTGCATACCCAGGGAGTTAGTGCCATCAGCCTGAAGAAAGCATACATCTGGCTAGAACAGAAACGTACAAAATCCACTGCATTGAGATGGGATCCTGTGGGGCTCTGCTTCAGTTCATGGCACACTCACCTGTATGCTGAGCAGTTTATATTTCTGTAACTGGTGGGACATTCCATCTGACTTAAAAATCTAAATTTATGTCACTAGGCTACCAAGCTACCAGAACTGATGAATTAGAAACAATTTTCACTTGTGTATCTATTTCAGAAAGTACCATAAAGGACAGCACTGTAGGATGAAAATTTATATACCCAGGAAAGTGGAGAAAGACATACCGCTATTTAGATTCCAAGTGCCTCAAGGTAATTTAGGAAATACATTGCACTGTTATTTTGAAGAGGCATAAAGATTCCACAGGGGGGCATTTTATAGTCTGGTACACTTTTCATCTTAACACAAGACACTATACAGAAACAGCAGATTGGCAGGCTCAAGGAACTAGAAAGAAAACTAACCAGCCACACCGCCCCCCCACCCTTTTTTTTTAACTATTATTATTTTTTTTTAAGTCTTGGAAAAGGAAAAAGCAAAGATGGTATTATCCATACAGGCTCTGTAGCTTTGAATAAAGGGTGAGGCACAGCTGTACCTTTGCTTTATTTGATCTTTGCTTTACAGTAAAGATTAAAATTTTAATATTGCAGTAGTCACCCGCTGAAGTGTAGTGAAAGAAATTTTCTTTAACATAGAGTGACCTAATTCCTAGAGTACGTTTGGTAAAACATACTGAAAGAAAAACTTATCTACCTTGGAGAGACATGCATCAACACAAGGAAACACAAGCAAACACAAGGAAAACTCTGAGGTGAAAATTCTGATAAAGTACTTCTCACTTTCCACATGCAAGATGAAATCCCAAGCCTAAATGAGAAACTTGTTTGGCCTGTCATGCTGCAGACCTACTCGTAGGTTTCCAGTTCTGCCAGAGCACTTGCGTGAGCTCCATTACTTTTTCAGACATAAGCAGTGCGGACTGCCTCTTAACACTTCTATCCCACAATGGGAACCTCTTGAGGACCAAGCCTGCTCTGTAGTTGATTAACAGTCCAGTTCTTTCAAAGCGAGAAATCTCTGCCAGCCTGGCTTCAGCTGCAACTAAATAGCTAGTATTATCCCCAAAGTCAACTTGGCAGTACCAAAACAAATTCTGGATTCTAGATTATTTGCCCCTACCAAGCAGAACACAAATCTAATGTCAGCACTTACCAGCAGCCCCTGCTGGGTAAGGCTTACATGTAGCAACACCGGCACATTTCAAACTTGGTTTTGCTGTCCTTTCCTACCTGCAGCTTATTTTGGCTTACTTATGTTTATTGACTTAGTCTCCTGCCACAAGACCCTTCAATCATCAGCTGTGTCACAGAGGGTACAGCTTATCCTGTCCAGAGGCCCTTGCACAACCTGTTTAATCTAAAGCCAGTATCTTCCGTTGATCTGAACCCTAACTCCACCCAAGTCTACCATTCATTGCAAACAGATGGCTTAGATAGAGCCACAAGGCTCATGTTGATGCTATGCTTAAACTAGCAACTCTGCCTGAACGCAGCTATCCTGTAACTGCCTGAAGATCCTAAACCAAATCCATCACCCCAGAATCAGGCCAAGCACCTGTATGGGGCTGGCCTGGTATTTATCTGTCAAGGACATAAACATAAGGGGACAATGTTGGTAGCATGATCTGTAAAAACAAGCCTTACTTAGATTTACTCAGGGCTTAATTTAGAGCCAGGCTTAATCTGCCTCACTGACTCCTTACTGGAGTATAGACAGATCGTTTACATCGTTTACATGTATTTACATCTGGCATACATGTTTACATCAGGCATACATGTATGCCTCTTTTTCTAAATTTGGTACCAGCACAGCTATGCTGTTGTAGATGAGCTGAGATCCAGCTTGTTGACTATGCAACTTATTTGCTGTGAGCACTGTGGAATGGAAAGAAGCTTTAAAGAAAATACTGGAAAAGAATTCCTCTTGTTATAGGGTGCTTGGATCTGTTCTGTAAAACAGCTATGTTCTATCTGGATTTAATTAGGTGATACAGTGCCTGGAAGAAAGCAGCACAAAGGCAGATAGTGAAATGCTCTTAAGCGAAATGGGGAGAGCACATAGGGGGAGCTTCATGTGCAAATCTCTCTGTGTGGATCTCTCCTTGGCATGTGAGATACCCTCCTGAGGACCCAAACTCTCCAAGTGTATAGTGTCAAAAGCCTACCTATTGTACATAAGGATTTAGATTATGACCTCATAAAACTTCACACCCTTTTGCTTTTTGGCTGTGTAGATTTCAGTTCCTTAATGCACTAAGAACTTAAAGATTAGCTGTGCGTTTGGACTTGATGATCTTAAAGGTCTCTTCCAGCCTAAACAACTCTATGATTTTCTGATAAACTATACCAGGTCCAGCTGATATGTCTGTATGAGTCTGTGATCAAATACTCAACAGATTGTGGAGGGTTACAGAAATACCTCCCTGGACCAAACTTGTACAAGGGTATTTGTGCAACAAAATGTTCGCTAAATTTGCTGGGTTTCTGAGGCAATTCAGAAGGTGAAAGTGGGACGGCACTATCTCAACAGCTTTAGATTTTGCAAGCCATTTATAAGAGTTCTTCACATCATTGAAGAACTGCAGTTGCTGCAATGTTTTTGCTGGCATAGCTATAGGGATACTCCTCTGGCACATGAACTACAGGCAGGAATTATTCTCTACATCAGATCAAATCTGTATGTGTGCACTGGAAAAACTCTGTCCACGCTACACCTAGGCACATCTTGTGACCTACTTCTTCCAGACTCTGGTTATCCAATGAGTCTACTCAAATGTCTGGCCAGCTGTTGGCAAACATGATATAGTTGCTATACTTCACTGAGATGCAGCCAGAGGATTCTGGAAGGAGGTTCTTATACCCTGACAGACGTCAGCTTTTCTGCACCCTATCCTCAGTCTATTCTCAATGCATTAGTTTGTATGCCCTCATGAGGTGGGGTGTACAAGTTAATGAGAAACATTCCTCTTCATGCTATGGTAAACAGCTTTAAGAAAATGTGACTCGGGAGGCAGTGTTCTTTTCTACATACCCAAATACGTGACTGTTTTTCCACATCACCTGAGTGACCATAGAGGGATGCACCCTACTGTGCCCCAGAGAGTCCAGTAAATTTCAGCAGCAGCTATAAGAAGCAGGAAAAAAAGCAAATTTTTGTTTGGGCATGTTAGCTGCATTCAAAGCCTTCCATTACAAAATGGTATGTTTTGTGTGATTACAGAGATAATGATACAACAGCAAAACTGTGTAGACATTTTTCTAACGCATGAAAAAGAAAATTATGCAGGCTTTTTGAAGGAAAACTGGGAGCCCTGTAGCTATATTTTTTCCACCTGTGGAAATACGGTCAATCCTGGGCCACAGTAAAATAGTATAATATTTCTATATTATACTTCATATATTGTTATTCTATAGGCTTCTGTTGAATATGGTCTTCTGAGTGGCTACTATGTGAACAAAGAACACAGCACTGTTTCTTGCATCCAGATAAAATGTGGCATACCAGATTATCTGAGCTAGGAAAGCACAGCTAAAAGACCTTGGCCATGTAATTTCCTGCCTCTCACAGACACCCTCTGCCCCAACCCAGCCCCCCTCCCCC
>KL267369.1:0-11628 GCA_000699545.1 Podiceps cristatus
CTCAGCAGCCTCTCCTGCTGGCGGCGGCCCCTGGGCACCCCGTGGGCCTGGCTCCTCATGCCACCCCTCAGAAGCCTTGTGTCAGAGGGGCCGGTGGCCATTTGGTGTCTCCTGGGGCAGGTTTCCCCATAGAGAAACATTGACCGCAGGGCTTCCAAGGCCTGTGGTCCTGAAAGAGGGGCGCATATGGCGTTCCTGTTGCCTGTGAAACTTGTGGAAACACCACATCCTCGAGGCCTCCCCCTCTCTGCCAGATCTCTCTGAAACTGATAAACAGGTTTGAATGTTACGAGGGAATGAGGCAGAACGCAGTTGAAAAAACTTCACGTTTCTGTAGAAAATCGAGCTAGCAACGTATTTATACATTCTTTTCTTCCTTAGCATTTCGTATCTACCTGAGTCACAGCTTCGCATTTCGCAACTTTTTTTTCCCCCCCCGCTTCTATGCCTGGTTAGTTTGCTTGCTTGTTTTTGTAGTCACTGAGACTTTTCATTTAAATTATCTCATGTCTCCAGAAGCTGGAGTTTTAAGATAAAGATCATGAAGTAACGACAGTCAGCAACACCATGCTAATGAAAAACAACAGGTACATCTCTGAGGGTAACCGGTACTTCAAGATGTTTTGTCCGCGAGGAGCTCACTTCGGTGTCTGGCACTCTGGAGATGCAAGCACACGAGAAGTGGGACTCTCCCAGCCAAAAGCTTGGAGAAGCGCGTGATAACGTGTTTAACTGCCCATCCTTGCGCCTGGATAATTTCACTCCCGGAATGCCTGTCTGGCTGTGGTGCAGGGAAGGGGGCTGCTGTAATCCCCAAAGGTTTGGTCCTGTTTGGGTGACTGCCGGTACCTACGAGTGCCCGGCGAGAGCAGGGCATTCGGTGAATGGCTCCTGCGAGCATCTCTGTACAAACACAAGAGGTTTGCGTTTGTGGTGTCTGGGCACCCCTGATTTGTCCCCCTGATTACAGAAAACTACATGTGTATAGAAAAACCTCCTGCCAGACTCCCTGCAGTTATCAGATAAGGTCATTTCAGCTCACTAGACCAAGTGAACTCAATCTCAGTCACCTGGTGAGCAACAGACACTCTTGGATTCCCCGATTTCTGGTCTTCTATTCTTTTTCTGACCCTTGTCTCTGCTAGTCTGTCTGTCTGAGGCCGGGGGCTGTCTGGCCCCAGCCCTAGAGCTGTTGCTGAAGAGCAGCTCACTAGAGCCAGGAAGGCTGCAAATGAATCACTCGTGTCCCAGCGAGGCAGAATTCAACTATATCTTGCAGAAGCAGACTCCTACAAGATGTTTCCTTCAAGAGACTTTGCCCGTCTCGGGGCTCATGATGCCAAACTAGCTGCTGCCCACAGCGGTGGGTCCAGACTAGCAGATGTCTGCATCATCCCCTCTCTCCTTTCTGTCCACAGACCTGGTGAGCAGCTATTCTATGACCCCCCCTACTCTTAGCATCACCGAGGAGGAACACGTCATCAACGCCAAGGACACGCTGACTATCACCTGCAGGTAAGGCGTGTGGCTCTGCCTAGACCGCTCTTACCTGGTAAGTGTTGGAGGACCAGGCAAGGACAGCCCACCGGGGAGATCTTGGCTGCAGCACACCTGCAAATTAGCACAGCTGGCTAGAAATCTGCCACATTCACCGAGTGTGAATTCATCTAATTAATTAATTGAGAAAGAAGCAGAAGACATCTCAGAGGAGACGGTGATAACCTCTGCTGTAGTCTTGCAGGCAGAAGAAAGGCAGAGAAACATTTGCAGGATCTGATAGCTTCCTTGGAAGCTCTTTAGGGAAATGGGGCTTCCTAACTCTCCTTGTCTTTCTCTGATGTTTCTTATTCTCACCCCATCAGGGGCTGCTAGGGTTGTAGTTCTGGTTTCTAAATCTAGCAGGTCATTTTGAGGGACGTGGAGGAATATCTGTGGGAGAAGGCAAGGCTGCCCTTAGCAGTGGCTGTGAGAGGCTGCCAGGTTTTCTAGGAAGCTGGGAGTTAATGCTCTGCCTTGCACGTGACGGGGTGAAGAGAAGCCCTGGCCAGGCCAGGTGAATAATTCTGTGTGAGGAGCTGGGGAATCTCTGGTTGTTTGGAGACTGTGGCTCTGAGAAGGTAATGTGTGTGAGCTGATTTATCCTGTGCTTGGACATTTGGCTGTACATGTTCTCAGCACTACTCCCTGTCTTGGAAAGGGAAAAACAAAACAAACCAAACCCCAAACAAACAAAACCCCCACAAGCGGGAGAATTGACCAAGGCCAATTTTCCTGACAAAGCTGGAGTTTCCCTTCAGCAGCTGAAAGCAGATCCATGCTTGGGATCTGAGCACTACGGCCCAGTGGGGGTATAAATTCAGCGTGGGCCTCAAATGGGTGTTTCTCAGTGTTATATATAACCATGGAGCAATTACTGCAAACACTTGGCTGGCATTGTGTTCATGTCTTGTCACAAACATATTTAACTTTTCCTGGAACAGATGGCATTGCTTTTACTTTGTGAATCAGTTCATAGCCAGGGGAGAGGGACAGAGGAAAGGTTGTTGATGGCCATACTGAACTGCTTGCACTCTGTCTGGGAAGCTGAGTGGTTGTGGGCTTGTTCATATGGTGACCTGAGGAGCCAAGGTGTGTGCTAGGCTATAGGAAACGTGTGAGCTGGAGGACTGTGGTCAGCTATATAGCTGCTGTGGGGGGCATAGAGGAAGAGGAGGGAGTCTGGGGACCCCAGTGCTCTGCTGTGGCAGTTCTCCCCACAGAGGGATCTGGGAGCTGACACTCTCTGTTAAAACCTTGGAAGAGGGGAAATTCAGCACAATGAGCTTCTAATCAGGCCAGACCCTTTCTCAGCAGTGGCCCAGGGAGGGACAGAGGCAGTGGTTTCAGTGTGTTGCTTGCAGATCAAGCCAAGGCTAAAGGACATACTGAAGTCAGAGGTGTGGTTACAGCAAGTGGCTTCTGCAGTCAGGCATGAACATACTTGCTTAGCACCATGAAGGAGAAAACCTTTCCTTTCGGGTAACCCTCCTGGTCTGGGAAGGACAAGATTGCCCTTTCCTTGTGCGCTTGTTAGGGATTGATTCGTATGAAGGAAAATCACATGAGGTGTGGGGGGCGGATGTCTTATTTCCCGAGTCTGCCCAGCCTACCCTTGCAGGGAGCATCGTACAAGCCTCAGGGTCTCTTCAAGCGGCAGCAAGCTCCCTGCTGCAGTGCCAGGGCTCATCCTTCAGGCTCACTTGGCACCATCCAAACAGCGTGCTGGCGTGGACACAGCTGAGACCAGGAACATCCCTACCCCTGGCTCCCAAGGTGCAGGACTGAACTGGCCAGCGGAAGAGCAGCAGGGCCATCTGCAAACAGCAGTAAAACCCATGCACCCTCTGCTCACGTGCTCCATGGCTGCTGCCCGCCTCTGCATCCTCCTACCCCAGGTGTGCTCCTCTGGGACTGTGTAGTGTCCTTCGCAGGTAGATAAGTCTCAGCATCTCCTCCGTGGCTCAGGGGTTCTCCTGCTCCCTCTGAGTTCTCAAGACTGTGTTCGTCTAATGTCTTGAGGAGAGGATTTCAATTGTGGGATGCTATTACTTTGTTTGAATGAAAAGTAAATCTTTCCTGGTCCCTGGATCTCTAATTACACCCAGCTGCTTCTCCAACCTCTTCTCTGGACCACAGCCCACACTGGGAAGACCTGGCTTGTGTTAATGGGAGCTGAAGGGAAAAACATGCAGACCACCAAGAGAACAGGCAAAGGAGAGGGTGGTAGGGCAGGGTAGGGCAGAAACAAACATGAAATCAAATCCAGGATCCAGGGATTCCCTGCTGAGTATCGTGTTGGAGGTGGCTTCAGTTTGACCCTGGTCTTCCCTTGAGTACAATGTCCTCTGGCTGCTCTTCGAGCTGCCCGGGAGCCAGGAGTACAGGCCTGCTTGAAGCAGTGCTGCAGCAGAAAGCTGAGCTCAAAACCCCACGCGTGAGACTCCCTGGAGACCTTTCAAGCTTCACCCACCGAGCGTGAGAGTCCTGCAGCTGACTGTGCTCTCAGGCTCCCTTGCAGCAGCCCAGGTCTCACGTGCCCGCAGCTCTGCAGCCCCCCTCCTGCTCCACAGCCCGCCTAGCCTCTTCGGTGACCAGCCTCAGTGCCAGGCCATGGGGTAAGCGATGCCTCTGGAGCTGGGCATGCTTAACCGAGACCCAAAGACGCAGCACACCTGCAAGGAGCCACCAGATGCTGGGGCTCTGCTTTTGCAAATGGCATCACATACAGGCACGATCCCCCGGCACCCAGTGCGATGCACCCTTGAGAGGTCAGACAGAGCAAGGGACCAGTGTAGGAGCATTCCCCAAAATACCGCTCGTACCAGGGCGGACTGGGAGCCCCAGCATGTGGCAGAGCAGGGCAAAGGGGCCAATGGCCACATGGACAGTGCATCTTTTATTAGCTTCCATCCTGAGAAGGATGGAAAGAATATTGTGAATCTCTGCATTCATGCCCTCGGCAGCCTGCGCTGAGGGAACGTGGAGAGCTTGTGCTGTTCTGGCTCATGAATATTGGAGCAGAGCCCACAGGAGCCAGCTGCACAACAGAGAAACCTCCGGAGGGACCAACTTGATTCTGGCTGCCCCATCCCATCCCATCCCATCCTGCAGGTGCTGGGCACTCAGGTGGAGGGGGAGTGTCACCCAGCCTTGGTATTTAGAAAAAGAAAGGTAAGGTTGTCCTTTGCTGCCCAGAGACTTGTTAAAAGAGCTGACTCGCAGATGCTTGCGGATGCACAAACCCTGCTCTGGCAGAGAGGAAGTATTTGACCCCAGAGCCCTCTTGGCTCCCGTGGAGGAAATGAGCGCTGTGGCAGGGCTGAAGGAGCCCGAGGATAAGGCAGTGCCCCACCATGGCGGCTCCAGGGCAGTGTCTGGGGACACACAACACCTGCTGCTCTTTCCTACACGTCTGTCACTGCTGGGAACATCCTCTGTGGTGCTGAGGAAGGATCTGTTGTATCCCAGCTCAGCCACAAAGCCACAGCCAGCTTTGCCTATCATACCGCGCTTGGGAGCTCCAAAGAAGATTGAAGAAAAGTAGTGCCAATTGCAACGTCTCCCTTCAAGAGCATCCATCCCGAAAAGATTTAGGAAAACAGCTGTGGAGAAGCCTCCAGTGCAGCTGTTTCCAGCTGGCATCAGCAGGCTCCATCGCCCAGAGGCACATTATTACAGAGCTGAAAGAAAACAACTTGGGAACAACTCTTCGAAGGCGACAGATAGGAGGGAGGGAACTGTCCAAAACTGCTGCCTGGAGCTTTCCCCAAATGAAGAGGGTAGATTCAGAAATAAACCCAAGTGAGCCTGGCCTGTCTTCATCTCTGCCTTCTTCTGGCCCTCTTAACATACCAGTGATGCTAGCTTGGACTCACGGTGATGCCTACACCTTCTGTGTCCCCGCTGAATCTGGCTGAGCAGCGTGTGATGCAAGGAATGCCTTAGTTCAGAGCTGCCCGCGGGCTGGTCGGCAGGTCTGTTTGTACTGGCCCATCCGTGTTTATATAAATACGTGTCACTCAGCTACTGCTAGCCTTGATGGTTAATAAACAAGTGGATCTGATAATGCGTGAAAATCCCAGTGGGTAAACAAACAGAAAGCGGAAACGACGGAGACTTGTACAATTACCCTGCTCCACGTGGAGTGCCAAAAATGCCTGAGCAAATGCAAAGGGCTTTGGGGCTCCTTTGCACAGTCGGGGTCTGAAGCTCTCGGCTCCGGGCTGAGCGTGGGGCCAGCCTCACGGTCTGTGCCCAGTGCAGCAGAGCAATGGGCATGGTGGAGGCCGCTGGGTGTTACTGGTTTGGTGTGATCAGATTTACTATTATTTTTCCCCATGCATGCATAGGTTGGGAAAAACTCAAAATTCAAGAGTCTTATTTTTATGGATGTCTTCATGAGACTCTGATCCTCTGGAAAAGCCTGCTGTGATTCATGGACACAAGCTGCTGGAGCTGTGCTTCCAGTCCTGCCTCAGGCACTGATGGCATTTTTAGAGAATGCTGAAGTTTGAGCTGGGTCAGAGGGGCTGCGTGGCTGTCCCTCCAAGAACCCTCCTGCTTGGTGACACGGGAGAGCGCAGCACTGTCTCCGATCTCATCTGCAGTGTGCTGGGCAGCAGGAGCTGGACGAGAGTAAAGTCTGCAGGAAGATAAATCAGCTGCTGAAGACAAACACAAAGGGGCAGGTCTTTCCCCCCACTTGGACAGAAATCCTGTCCTCGTTGAGTCTGAGCCATTGTGCCCTCCGATGGCACCTTATCTCGCTTCCTCCTTGCTGTCCCTTGCTGTCTGGATCCAGCTATTGGTGACGGTCATGGTCTGGCTGCGCTTGAAAGCATCTGTCCGCAGAGCTGCCCTGGCAGAGGAGCTGCGTGTGCCAACATGCCTCTTGCCAACTTGCATAATACATGAACCCAGTTTCCCCTAATAGAGCAAACGGTGCTGACAAAAGGCCATTTTTACCCTCACAGCTGTCTCTTGTGATGCCTCTTTTTTCCCATTTTTTTTTTTTTTTTTGCATGTTCTCAAGTGACTTTCAGCTACACTGGCAAACTTTCAAGTGGGGACTAGGCCTTGCTCTGAAAGGGGCTCTGATTTCACAGAAGGAAACTTCCAGCGTGGAATAAAAGCTTGTTTGTAGTAAACAAGCGCAGTTGTAGCAAGCTATGGTGGTGTGCGCGTGTGCGTACATGTGCATATGCAAACCTCCCGCTCGGGAGATCCTCAGCTATATATAAATACACACGTGCACACTCTGTCTGGGGTTTTTTTGCAGTTCCTGGACTTTCCCTTTGTCTTTGGGCTGCTGGTGAACAGGCTCTGCGGCCGTGCCCTCGGAGGGGTGTCTGTAGCTCGGTGTCTCTGCAGGGGTGGGAAGGGGGGGCAGCCCCGGGCCAGCCAGGGGAGCGTGCTGGGGGCTTGACAGGGCTGCAGGGTGCTGCACAGAGCAAGGGAACCCCCTCCCACACTGGCGGGGAAGGAAATACAGCTGGCAACTGGACAGAAGGTGATCAGCTGAGCCTCCCCTTGTTTTCTCTTCTCTGTCTTTTATCCCTGACACTCCCCTGCTTTTCTCTTTCTCGTCTTCTTTCCAGTCCACTCTCCTTCCCTCATTCTCCTTCCCACTCCATTCATCACACACAAACCCCAGCCAGCAGCTGCGCTGAGCCAAGGGAACTCATTACATCCATGTGTTTTCTTAATAGCTCTGGACCTTTTTAATAATGAGAGGGAGTAGAGAATAAATGGAGCCTCTCCCCCAGGGCCCTGTGTGGCTCCCTGTCCTGGCATCGATACCAGTAGGACAGTCATGGGAGGGGGAGACCTGCTTGTGAGTGAGCGGGTATCTTACATCTTCGCATGGCTGGAGAGGTGACCTGGGGAAGGGGACGAGCCCCTGCTTGCTCGGCAATTAGTGAAGCTGCCTGCCATCTCCTCACGCCCGTTTTTCTCCTTGGAGGATGGCCGTTCCTCCAGGCTGCAGCCCGGGAGGGGTGGCTGGCTGGGCCAGATGTGCGCAGGGTCACGCAGGGCAGTTAAAGCCCCGCCGCCTTCGTCCCGCTCGGCCCAAAGCTAACTCTCCTCTTTGCCTATGTCTAGAGGCCAGCACCCCTTGGAGTGGTCGTGGCCAGGAGGCAAGGTGGACCCTGCTGGGAAGGAGAAGGAGACCGAGTTGGTGGCCTCAGCAGCCCCCAGCAGCGGCTGGGCAATCCGAGAAGACGACTGCGAGGGGACCGGTACGAAGCCGTACTGCAAAGTCCTGGTGCTGACGGAGACCCAGGCGAACGACACGGGTTACTACCGCTGCTATTACAAGTACATTGATGCCAAAATTGAGGGCACCACAGCAGTCAGCGCCTACGTGTTTGTGAGAGGTAAGAGCCGTCCGGCAGCGTGCGCCTTCGGGCAGCGGCATAGGCTCCAGCACAATATCAGAAAGGTTAAAACGCCCGACGTGCCCCCTGGCCTCTCAGGACAGAGCGTGGCTGCTGCAGGCCCAGGGAGGGGGCCAAGGGCTGGCTCCCTGCACTTCAGAACCAATATCCATCCACTTCTGGGGGATGGCGGCAGTGTCTGGGATTCAATTACGTCCCAGCCTAGGGGCATCGCTCCAGCCGGGCTGGAATGCAGGAATTTAAGGAGTGAGAGCCAGGCCTCAGAGACTTTCTACTGCTATAAAAAGCACAAGAGTTAGCTTCTGGGCAGCTGGGGCTCTCCGAGATGCTAGAGGCTAGGGACAACAATGTTCCCTAAAGCTGAGACTGAGAGAGGGAGGAGGAGTGGTACAAACATGCCAGGTGCAGCCTCCTCGCCTCCCCAGGCTGGATGGCCCTGGAGCTGCTCCACCGTGGCAGACCCAGATGCTCCTCTCCACACCGTCTGCGCAGGAGCTGCTGCCACAGGCAGGGTTTTGAGGGGTGTTTTGGAGGAGGAGGGCTGTCCCCCAGGCTGGGAGCTGGAACCTCAGTCAGCAAGTGGCTGCGGGGCCAATATTCGGCTTCTCCATGCCCCAGGGGCTCCTCCTCCGCTGTCTCTCCCACTGCTCACAGCGTGCTCCAGCAAGATAAACGAGCACTGTCCCCTGGAAACAGTTGCCTGAGCTATTTCTCTTTCCGCCCCCATTTATTAGTTGGTGCAGTTGTCACCAGCCCGGCAGGTCATGACATACAAGATGCATTTTTCAGAAGTTCCAGGGCAAAGCCAAATTTGCCTCTGCAACTATGCAGAGAAAAATGCAGGGGCAAATCAGAAAAGCTGGGCAGCTGCTGGAGAGGAACTGGGGTCTGTTTGAGTAACTGCCTCCTCTTTCCGTGGGCTCTGCTGCCCATCCTAAAACAGAACAGAGCTTCCCTGGATCCCAGACCTGTTGTGAGGTGATGTCTCCGAGCCAGACAGGGCTGTCCAGGCACTCTAGAATGTTGTATCAAGATGGAGGCAGAGAGCTGCTTATGCTGAAAATAAGTACAACCCATCAGGCTTACATGCAGGGGGTGCTTTTGCAAGAGCCTGATTTTCTTTGTGATCCAGCAAATGCCGCTTCTTTTGCCCCCTTGTCCACCTTCTCTCACCTCCGGCCTCGTCTGCAGCTCAGTAACGGCTCTCCTGTTTACCAGAGAGAAGCAAGTGTGCACATGCAGCGTAGCTCAGGGGCAATAAATCCCACACTGTCAGGGCCCACGGGACTCACAGTGCCTGCGGACAGCGTGTGTGCAGCAGATCCAGCCAACACCTCGCAGCGTTGCTGAACACAGCACATGTTCATACTCATTCCAGTCAGGCTGTGCCCTGTTATGGCTATCAAACATCCAGGAAACCTCAGAATCCTGGCTTTCGGACAGGAGAAGGGACATGTCAGGAAAACCCAGGCATACGGTAACTGTAGCCATTGCAGAACATACAGATAAAGCCCTGCCTGTTCCTGCTAAACTGGGCTGCAATGTGAAACTGTCCCTGGAGAGCTTGGAAGGGCTGATGTAAGTGTCAGGGATGTTTGGAGACAGCATGATCAGACCACAGATTTATCCATCAACCTCATTTCTCATGTTAAGAGCTTGGTGGAATTGCCGGGAACAAAATATCTGTGCTTGGCTGGAAAAATGGGTTCTTCTGTATTTTACCTGCAGCTCAGTTCTCAGAGGAACTCTCCACGCATATGTCTCATTTCCCATGTGTCTGGTTAGGTGTGTATTTTATTACAGCTACAGATAGTGCTGTAAACATACAGAATGCCTCATCAGGGTGGAATAGGATACGTACAGCCCCCATCTCATAAGGCTTAGCATATATTAATGAAGAAGATGCTAAATTATTCCCATCCGACCCATTAAGACAGCCTTACAGAAAAAATGTGATGTGGTCAGAGAGGGGAGTTAGCGCATGAATCACAAGCTCATTGGCAGCAGGACCAGCCCAGTAAATTAGTTAGTTCTTGGCTGCCATCTGAGCTTGGAGGGGACCTCATACTCTCTCACCTCTGGCAGTTGTGCACCTCCTCCCTCTCACATGCCCAGGGCTCGGGAATGAGGAACATATTCACACTTGGAAACAAATCTGTGATTTCAGAAGACAGTTATCCTGTGGCAGCACAAAACTCCAGGAAATAAAGATAAGAATGCCCTGGGCAATTTGTATATTCATAAGAGCTGACAAACATGTTTCCTGTGCGTGGCTGTAGAAAGCTTCACCCAGAGTAGGTCTTTGCAGCATGGTTATCACTGAAACAACAACTTTAGAGACCAAAAATTAAAGGGATTCCCTTATGTGCTTAACAGTGTGAGCACTAGGCTGGGCTGGGCTCAATGTCATTTGATCAGGAGGATCCCCAAATGGGGATCGTTCCCACTTTCATCTTTGACTTTTCATTTTAGATGGGCAGCTTTAGGGCTTGGGTAGCACAGGAAAAGAGTTTCAGGCTGGACAAATAGGCATCCTCATGCTACAGTCCCTTTAAATCAACAGTTTAGCTGCAATCCAGGTGAATAAAGAGCGGCCTTTAAGGCCACTGGGATCATTTGCTCTGATTCCAGCTTACCAGAAGCCATAAGATCTCCCCTAGCAGGTCCCTGGGGCAGCCCCACCACCTCCTTATGGAGCTCCCTTCACCCAGGGGACAGTTCCCATGAACAAAGTCAATCATGACCCCATGCTGGGTGGACATTTCCAGAGACACATCTCTTACAGAGGAAAGACACTGGCAACACCCGCCATCGGAGACACTGGGGACCAGTCTGTATGCAGAGCATCCCATGAGGTGTGTGTCCCCGTGGAAATAGGCAGGCAGGGGCTGATATTACAGAAGAAATCCATCAGTGAGACACTGCTAGAGGACACCAAGCAGCCTCGCAATTTGTTGTCTCTTCTTCCAATTTTGTCTTCATCCCGTTTAGTCAACCTGGGCGCCCTGTTTGGGAAAGTCCAAAGAGTAGAAAAATCATTTAAACTGAAATAGTCTAAAGAAAGCCGACAGGTGAGTAGGTGCCTCAGCAGCAGCTGGCATGAGGCACTGCAAGAGAAACCTCACCCTTCCCACCCTCTGGCCGGCCATGGCTTGGGATATGAATGTATTTTGAATTTTGGTCTCACCAGCTCTTTCCAGTGCATCTGAGAAAGTACCGAACCTGGGGTCCGTGCTGTGCTGTTACCTTGCCATCTCTTTGGGATTGGCTTGGACTTTGGGCTCTGTGTCTGGACAGTGCCTGGCATGACAGGTCAGGGCCACAGCACATCTCCTTTATATGCTGCCACCAACTCCCTTCCACCATGGAGCCCCGCTTGGGCTTGTCTCATTTGACACAAGCAATGCCTTGAGCAGGACGGGGCAGCCCCTTCTGCAGACACACTGCTTCTTGGAGCTGGCTCTGGTGGGGTTTAGTGTAACGCCCCCGGCCTTTCACTGATTAGTTTTGGGTGGTTTTGCTCTTCCTGTCAATATTTGTTCTTGCAGCGGTTGGGAGGTGGTGGGGTGGCAGCCCGGGAGAGCTCAGCTCATCTGTTTATCTGCCGGCCGGGATGGCTGCAGGATGACATCTGCATACCATTGCGCTGTGGATCACTTCCTCGCCCTGGAAGGTCACACTGCCGGCCGCT